>JACJUY010000859.1:42258-89476 GCA_014220935.1 Platorchestia sp. MABIK | reverse complement strand
CCTTATCCACCCTAGCCTGGAGTTCGGCGACTTGCCCCTGTGACACAATGGCGGGCTGCACGTCCTGCAGCGTCTTCACCAGTTGCTTCTTCGTGTTCAGCTCGCTCACGTGGTTCTGCAGCAGTCAGTGCCACAGAAAATTCAAATAATGTAATGCTTTGCAATTGATTTTGAAGTATTTTCCGTTGTTCTGTGCACTGACGCGCGTTCCTTGGTGTCAGTCAAATCGGTTTATTGAACTCGTTTTATTTGGAATACCAGTCCTCAAATAGGCTTTATAAATAATAGCAAAAAATCAGGATTCTTTTAAATACAGCGCAAATTAGATGCTCACGTGCAATACGAATACGATATAATATTTATACGGCAACGGAATACAGTAAATGTTTAGACGATATTTCAAACGACTCGAAAACCGTATGTAAGTACAATTCAACGACGATATTTTAGTATCGTGTTTTATTTTTGTTATGGTACTAAATAATAAGTTTAGTTTGTAATTTATACAAATATCAGGAAGAAGAAAGCAATTCAAAAGCTTTTATACTTATTCTCATGGAAAATTCATTCGCTATTGCACTTATGGAATACAGTCTCAGGACAGTTTAAGGTATTTGAATATAATACATCAACAAAATTTCTATTAATTACTTTTGCATCGCAAAAGACCCTCACTTAGTGGTCAGCGAGCTGCCTTCCATCGGTGCATCAAACATACAGAGAGGGTATTTGACACTATCGAGCTAACACGTCCGACAAATTACGACTGCATGCTCCAAAATGAGCACACACATAAAGCACTACCACTGTAGTGCTAATAGTAGTGTTAGTCTCTGCTATAAACACTGCCAATGTAGAGTTTATACTACTTCTGCAATATTAATACTGAAGTGTGAATAAAATTTCACCTATTAACCAGAGAGGGGGGGACCGATTCTAATTATTAATTGCAAAAATAATCATTGAGCCAATCGATTACAAAGCAGACCAACGTATCCTACCGCATTGAGCTCGGTTATTTTCCGTGGAAACGTCTCGTTGTGTTTTTACACAAAAAGTTCACTTCTCGGACATGAGCACAGCTGGTAACTGAACTACGAAAATAGCCAGCATTTTTGCCACGATGGTGTCCACAGGACCAGCAGAGTCGCGCTTACCGTTGAGCTGCAGATTAAATTAGGTTAAATGTTAAGTTACGTCTCCTTTAACGAAGGTATTCCAAAGAGACGAAAGATGACACCATTTATTATGGAGTAAAAGGTACGTGTAATCTAGGCACAAAGTGTGTACCCACACAAGATCTCCCGCGTATAAAAACAGTAAGTTGAAAAGGAACGCTATGAAACAAGATAAAAGTTTAAAAAAAAAAGTTAGAAGTGCTGAAAGACATGACAACAGTGAACACGGAAAAAATGGTCCTTAACGAAATAAAAAACCTTATTCTATTTCAACAAATAGAAGGCCTACCTAATACTCAGCTCGGGACCTCTTTTTTCCTCCCTGGGAGTACCAATTCTCATCAATATAATTATTGTATCCCTCCGAAGCCACGGAATCTCTCCGAGGCCTCGGAATAGCAGAGCTTAACCTGAAGCGCAGAGAGAATTTAGGCTCGACAGCTACAGGAGGAGACGCACCTGCACCATGGTGGTGTGTGCAGCAAGAGCGGACTCGTCTGTGACGTTGACGGGTGTCTGGAGCAGAGAGTTCGCCTGAGCTAGCCACTCCGAGATGCTCTCGTACTGGCTGCCTCCACCACCCTCACTCGCGATCCTGACGCACAACCATTATTGATGAATTTTAACCCATTAACAGTCAGTGTGGATTACAACATACACTTCTATATACAGCAAGAAAATATTCATGAAATTTGTAAAGTCGATTTTCCACTGACGTCGTCAGTCAAATATTTTATTCTTTGCATAATTTGAACAAGAGAAATTCAGCCGCTAGTCGGTTGAGGTTGTGTTTCTGTCAGAGTCTATAGCAATTATAGTACAAATGAACGTTCTTTGAACGTTCTTTATAGTACAAATGAACGTTCTTCTTGAGCTCAGCCCAAGAAGTTCAATTTCAAACAGTTCAATTTCCATGTGTTGCGATGACATTTTCCGACATACGGTAGCGCGACATGATTTGCCATGAACTAAGGAGCACTTAAATTTTCCCTACGTAGCTCTAATCAAAATAGCGACAAAGTAAACTGAGAATGGCGAAAAATTTTCTCAATCTATCATTCGTGTAAATCAAGAATATCGTTCTTGTCTAGTAACAATTGCAACCAATGCTTAATTGCTGTTCCTGCTTCATGCTGCTGAACTTCATTTTCATTTCAAAAAAGTCCTACATTTATGTCCCACAATAGTACATGCATTTCGTCATTTTGTAACGAAGTATCGAAGACATGAAGATGTCCTAAGTTCTTGTGTGCAATTACATTCATGAACTAAATTTATCTTCTCAGACGAACAGAATGCAGTTTTTCGAAATAAAATCAAAATGAACAACACGCTAATTTGGGGCATTCTTTAAAAGATCAGGAGCTTTCGAGCAATAAATTTGGTTTCCCAGCAAACAAATTTTCGAACCCGCTTTGGAAACGCTGCTGGAATGGGAGTCCACATATTGTTTCTGATATTTGGACTGATCATCAGACAGAACAGTTCATCACACAAGCTGTTAAGCGGCGAGTGATAAGTCGCAGTGATGCAAAACCTACAAAAACGACTACTTCTTTGAACGTTTAGCTTAAGTCTCAATCTTTACAATATGTTGAATACCTGAACGCACTTCATTGCACGTTGCACAATGAATTTCATTTCAACATAAATAGAAAACGTTATTGAACAATTTCGACAGACATATCGAAATTTCCCACAGGCATTTCGAAATTTCTTGAATCTAGTTTATCGGAACCTCTTGAAGCGCAATCTCCGTTACGACATTTCATAGCTCTTCTTTGAATGTGCGGTAACTATGCACTAAAAACTGAAGCACTGAACCTCAATTTCAAGCAAGCAATATGCCTCACTGACGAACACGAGAATAATTTCTGCTGAAGTCGTGAAAATCCCCCCGGGACATGTCCCATTACGAGCAATCTCCTTCCGGTGATTGTTCTGAGGATTACGTCCTCTCCCGCGATTGTTCCGCCGCGGGAAACAGCAGCAAATCGAGAAGCATGCATGAGTTTTGACTTCACTAGGATTCTAACTATGTCAGTTCGATGGCTTGGTGGTTCTTTTATTTTGTTTCAAGTAAAATGAGCCATGCTTGATGGAAAACAGAATTTGATGGCAAAAAACCCAAAGCTTTATCTGGGAGAACTGTCACTCAAGAACAAGATTCTAGCGAAGTGTGTAAATGCGCGATTACTTCACTGCGTATTTTTATTATTAAAATTTTCTTTACTGAATACAAGCCTTGGATTTACATGTTAAACGATGAATGAAGCATCTAAATTTCTGAAACCGCCATACATGCATCGAACTTAGAGAGTGTGAAAGAGATGCATTGATTCAAAGGAATGATTGAAGGACGGGTCAAAAAGCGGAAATTTACCAAATGCATAAAACAGCACTAAACTACTAACTAAATAGTGAAATAATACTAACACACGCCCCCACATAGGATCAGAAAATAGTTCAATGTTTGTAAACACACATGCACTTATGGAAGAACAAAAGAAAAACAGAAAAAGTAAACAGCAGAAACAAAATCAAGATAATACTGAATAAAACGAAACATGCAATAATAATAATAATAATAATGAGAGGTGTTGATACAATCAACATTAAAGCACGGATGCGGGTCCTACTCATGCAATATCCAGTAAAATCGCATCTTACCTCGTTAACAGCCATCATTTATATAAACGATGCGATGTTGAGTAAAGTTTGACGGGTCTACTGGCAGGAAGCTTCCTAACGGGCAGGTAACGTCGTGTTAATCGAGTTGCCATTTGCAGTTTCCTCTTTCCAGAATTCCTCAAAAAATAGTAATAATGATGATAACTCATCACTATAATAGTTTTTATAATGATAATAAACTCGATCAACAACAACTCCGAACAAACACTATTTAGTTTTCGCTTTGGTATGGTTCTACCAGTTATTTTTCACTGTTATGAGATGGAACTGAGCGTCAACGTTTCCCACAATTCAGGGAGCTGAACTAATCGAAACCCCTTTTTCAGGCAATTTCAGTTCGAACTTACGAAGAATATGAATCATTTTCGCAAGGAAGAGAATAGGAGCCATCCGGCTTGTGCCCTCATCAGCTGTGCAGGCAACACATCGTGAATGTTCGCCTTTATTGTGGTCAACACAACGAGTAACAAAGACTGCTGCCATGGGTCTACCTTCACGGACTCATCACCTAAATCTCAAGTCTATGTTTACTGTCAACACTATGAACGACGCAGATACAGTGCCAAATGAGGTTCGAGAGGAGAGGCACGGCGATGCGAAGTGTTAAATTTTGAAGCAGTTAGGTCATATGAAAAGCATTAGCAGTCAGCATGAAGCTATTAATACGTCGCAGCCAAGAGTGAGAATTGTGTTCAAAGTAGAGTGCTGTTGGAATTGGAAGGAAAGTAAGAGAAGTATGCGGTGGTCGGAATGTTCACAATAGTAGGAAGACCCTGTGTGATAAAAATCACCCGAGAATATGTGGAAACAGAAAAAGTTGTGAGCCTCTCGGATGCGACATCGGCACGCTTCTCACCTGGTAGTAGGGTTCATGCAAGTTAGCCCCCACTGTATTGTCAGCAGAAGCGTTCCAGGCGACACATGCCAGAGCTACTCCGTGTAACTAGGACATCGCTACGAGCGGTAGTACCCATGATGCGACTTCTATTACAGTCTCCTCTCCAGTATTGGCAACGACACATAGCCTTCTAAAACAATGCCGAAGTTTGGTGGCCTTGCGTCATCTACTGTCAAGTCAGCAGTTTCAGTCGCAGCCCGGATTTCCTTCCAGTGGTTAGTTAGTTCAAGGCATGGTGCAATATTGGGCATCAATAATCGACTAAAATTTCGCATCAACTCGAGCATGTACGTGCTTTTACAACATTATGTCAAATATATATGGTGGTACTTCAGGATTTCTTTCAATGTCACTAGTTTCAAAATATGAAGCCTTAATCGATTTTCAAGTTCTGAATGAGTTACCCAACAAATATCCAGAAGTCCTTCCGCAATAAAAACTCAATAGACTACTAGTCGAAGCATTTTCTTCGTCGTTAGACCACTTGTAATAGTATATTCGTAATCAAGAACGTACAAAAAATGACGATAAACTTACGAGCTCACTCGGAAATTACACAGCGTTTACCATAGTTAGTGCAGAAAACTTCCAATGTAGACCCAGTGAGGCGAGTATGATGTGTTAGTGCAAGTAATTTGTTCTTAATTTCGTGCGAAGTAAGCGTTAGTTTCATTAAGGATCCACGTGAGAAATGAGCAATGGCGACTACACGCTCCCAAGATTAGCATGCAACACGACTCTTAGGGAAGAGACACACGAATAATCAAAAAGACTTTAATTAAATTCAATGACAAAGATATGTGTATGTACAATGTATAAATAGATATAATAGCCTTCACATGCTAATACGATTCATGTTCAAAATTTACTGATAATGCCACTATCACAGAAAGTTTTAAATAAATGTTCACAATTCATAAAACCACATACGCAACATTAGTTAACAATCCATCATCTTGCTCGTCATGGAGCTATTTAAATAAAAGATCGCCAAGATTAGATACATAACTGATTCATTCACTGAAAATATCAACTCACAAGCTTAAAATACAAATTTTGCTTCAGTTATCAGTGTAATAATATGAAAACATTACCCCGAATAAAATGTTTGGCAGTTTTTAATTGTAATTCAAAGCTCAATTGAGGCCCCTATAATCATGCGGTACCAAGCGCCAAATACATCTAGCGAAAATAAGTTATGCATATCGCTGTCATCCCTAAATTTTCCTTTGTCTGGATGAATCGTCAGTACAGGAAGATGGCTACAAAATGGTCGAATATCTCTATTAGTTACTGCGATACGATGGTTTCTAAGTTGCCAAACTTTGATTCAATTTCTGACGTTTTTGAAAAGCTGCGCTTGGTATAGTGAAATTCTAAGGGCCTCAATTACGCCCAACAACATCAAGTGATAACAGTTTTAGAGTTCTAGAGAGCAAACAGGTAAACAAAAGCAACAATAGATTATCAGCAATCACCTGGAAACCAATAGGTTAGTGGGAGAACGCGCTGGAACAAGTTAGTTCGGACACACAGTTCACAGTTTAAAAAGCAAATTCCAGAACCAAAAATTATGAGAGAAATCAGTGCGAGTTACAAGAAAAACAAACATTGTATGGACTTAGATTGATGAAAAACAATAAGAAGCTTAACATGAACCCTTGGAATACTCAAAATTTCATGAACGTCAAAATCAGATGCAGTGTTAGCTTTAATGCATGAACGCCACTACCAGATACGGCTTTAGCTTCAACATAGCAGCACACCGGAACCCATCATACAAAGCGCATGCGGTGGCATTCGTTGCAAGGAAATGGTGGTTAATACCTAACGCCCAATGAAATTAAAAGAAGAGATCCCTCACAAGAAATATGGTTATCGTCTCTCGAGTAGAAACAGTGCTATCTTAACACACATTTTTGACCTAAATATTATGACCTCCGAGATGCATGTATTTTTGCATGTACAAAAAACACGTACAGCATTGACGACTCAAATTTTTCACATTAGTCGGAAGGCGTTTTTACAATAAATTTCAAAAATACTGCAGATTTAGACCGTAAACAAGTATTTCGTCAATTTGCAAGGCAATTGTAGTTTTACCAGGACAAAGTAATTAAGGACTTCGCTGCAATTTCTATAGCACCGTTTCTCTCAAGAAAGTAAATTTAGCGCTGGAATATTTAGCAACGTACTCACAACCGCACCCAGTAGAAAGAAAACAGTGAGCAAATACCTGGCAGGAAAACGGAGAAAAGATAAACCAGCCAAAAAGACGGAAGTGAGGTTTAAAGAACTCGACATCCACTTCTCGGGCTAAATTGGCAAGTACATATAATGAGCATAGTTATTTCGAACACTGAACATGAGCATTATATTTTTGCCAGTAACGGCTTAAAAAACACATTTTCTACTGGATATGGCGGAATATAGAATCGAGTTACACAAATGTTATTTACAAAGAAAAACTTCAGAGATTAGTACCTCAAATCCCAAAAATGAATTCCAGAGCGATTCAAATAAAACAAGACAACTCACCACACACAAATTAGTAAGAGTCGTACAAAATGAGTTTGCCACACAGTGCTCTGGCCGCATGCCTGTTACAAGTTAGACCCACAGAAGAACAGGAATGAAGGACAACGTTTATTGGCTGAATCAAAGCATTTAGCTACAATACAAAGAATGAGTACCCAGCACGAACAGATGAAAGGTCTGGCAAGGGACGGATATACGTTAAGAGAATCGTTGGCTAAAACATGACATCAATAATATCATAATCCTGATAATACATTATTATACGGCATTAGATACAACACACCAATTGAGCTTCAAGTTCAGGAAAAATTCACTTCTGAAAAATATTCACGAATGCCACCTTTTACCAACTTATTTTACGAAGAATGGATAATGGCCTACATTTTAAGTCCACAGTTCACCTGAAGAGCCTCAAAAATTAAAATTGTTCTAGCCTAATTAAGAAAGGAAGAGTCGAGTACAGTCGCGCAACAGAACTGATGCCAGACACACTGTTGATGGCATGACACTTAAATGAGAAAATCCGATAGTTTCTCTCAATGACCCTGAAACGAATTTTTTTGATCATAATTGACAGGCCGAAAACGTGCTCAAACGAACTTTGGAGTAAAATGAAATCGATAGACTACTATGGATCTTAAGACACATTGGACCCTCCCAACCAGATTTGGTTAAACAATTTATGGTTCAGTATACTCTAAGACGTTTCAAGAAAAATAACGCTGAGGAAAATATTTAGGAGACCACTTCAAAGAAAAAGTGAAGAAAACTTATTTCAGCTAACAAATGCACAGTCCTTAATCCACGCTAAAGATATGCATGCATCCGGCGCATAAAAACAGTAAGATTAAGAAAAGTTCATAAGAGAAAGTAAGGAGTGAAACGGAGAAAAGACAATCAATCCGGAACATAACAAAACCTTTTCTACTTCAAGAACTGGAAGACTCTCTTAACTTTCAGCTCCGGCCCTCACATTTTCCCCATGGGAGCGGTAATTCCCACTAATACAATCAATTTATCTCCTGAGGGGGAATTTTTCCATTCACCAAGTGTAGAAGTAATAGCAGAATTGACTACAATAAGAAAGCTGAAAGAGCAAATCACCCGTGTATCCTAGGAACAACACAAACAATTCCTTTCTATAAAGAAAATCACTTTCTAAGCTAAGCATTCCAAAAATACTTCACAAAGCATAAAGCACTGATTCTGTAAGGAAAGGAAGCGAGGAAACACACAAGTTGAAATAATTTAATTTTAAAGTACTATTTGCACACCAAGTCCAATGCAGAATGATTTGCCTAAATGCGTTTGTATGTAAAACGAGCCGAAACATTTATTTCAACTTAGATGAGAAGTCAGGGGAATTAGTAGAAAGGAAACTCGCACAAAAAATAAGCGCAATTAAAAAAAAAAGCCAAATGTGAAACGCGTAATTAGAAGTGAGATTCTGACAATAAAAAAGGTCCAAATAAGAAGTGCTAGATACGAAGCGAAAAATAAAGATTCAAAGGAAAGAGCCTAAAATCGATAGAACTTGAAGTACCAAAATGTGGCCAAAGAGTTGTATTGAACGCCGCATTTTCGAAGGCCGATGCATCTTCCATGAAAATTATGTATGATCAATTGAAAGGAAAGTTTGTACAAAGGCAAGGTCCTAAGAGCTCAACTTCTGACTGTTGCGCAGTTTCAAATTTGACAACATTCGTATTAGATGAAACTGTACAAACACAATCATTTCTAAAATGCAAAGGTGCAGATATAGAAGCAGAACCAACGCTTGGTGTAGTCGTAAGAGGGGGGGGGGCAAACAATAGTTTAAAAAAAAGGTTTTCTTAAAAGATGATCTCATTAGCATAAGCGAAAAAAAAGTTTAATACCGAAGAAAACCTCTTCACCCACCGTACAGACCCCTCATGAGACTCCCTACACCGTACAGACCACTCATGAGACTCCGTACACAGTACAGACCACTCATGAGACTCCCTACACCGTACAGACCACTCATGAGACTCCCTACACCGTACAGACCACTCATGAGACTCCCTACACCGTACAGACCACTCATGAGACTCCCTACACCGTACAGACCACTCATGAGACTCCGTACACCGTACAGACCACTCATGAGACTCCCTACACCGTACAGACCACTCATGAGACTCCCTACACCGTACAGACCACTCATGAGACTCCGTACACTGTACAGACCACTCATGAGACTCCCTACACCGTACAAAACACTCATGAGACTCCCTACACCGTACAAAACACTCATGAGACCCCACACACACCACAAGCCTGCTCCTGCACCAGAGAGACCTACTCACCTGGACCGCCTGGAAGCGAGCTCGCCGAGGATGGAGCGCCACCTGTGCAGGGCGCCGTCGACCTTTTGCTGGAGCTGGGCCCGGTCTGCCGCCGGCAGGCCCTCCAGTATTTCCGTGCTTTGCTCTTGCACTTTCTGGCTCACTCTGATCAACACGTCACCAGTTACCAACGCTTGAGCGACATTAAATTTACGCAATACAAACAACGTGTGACCACTAGCAGAATGAAAAAATGTTTACATCAAAGGCGCTGATTCATAAAGTGATGATAAAAAAGGCAATGAGCAAAGAACACTCATTAATTAGAGTCCATTTGCCATTCAGTTCAAATACAGGTTAAAAGAACCTTTCTAAAAAGTACCAACGGTCAAGTGATTTTTCGTAACAAGTCATATTAATCAAAATTGCCAGAGTATAAAGTTAGGGTTACTATGACAATCAAAAGAAAAGGTCAAATGAATTGTGCCTATCGCTAGTGCTCTTTCAAATTATATTAAAAAACAGAAATGAAAGAGCAACAGCAGCAGGCAGGATTAAAGTTATAAAACATGCCTACCGCTCCTAAGCCTCGTTCCAAAACCAGTTAATGCTACCAGTTCAGAGCTCAAGAGGAAACGTTCAAAAATGGCTTTAATAATACTAAAAGTCACTGCAAAAGACAGTTACTCTATTCGAAATTATACAAGACGGCAGTAATATAGAATTTTTATCATAAATAAGAGTAAATAAAATACATTGAGTAATAGAATATGAAACAGTTAGGAGTAGAAAAAACGACTGAAAAAAACGACGGACATCAAATCATTTAACTTAGAATCGAGTGCACTCAGCACTGTAACAAGCTTTGCCACGATAAATGGAAAAACGCATCCCTAAAACGCATGAGGGACGCAAATAAGAAAAAATTTCACACTGCAAGGAAGGTTATAACGAAAGAGTTGGGTAGAGATCATCAAATCATTTCATTGCCTGTCAACGTAGGTAAGCTGAAAAAATTACTTTCTGCTGGTGATTTCACATTTATAACGGCTTCAGAGAGAAAAGGTCACTAATACATTGTGGACAAAATTTTAATGAGCAAAATAGATGATTGCGAGTAGGCTTAAAATGTATGAATTTCACGTAAGTGAACATGTTTTGAGACACGGATATTAACTTGAACAGATACTAAATTATTTTGTTAGTAATTTCAAGACTCTCTAACCACTACAAAGGAGGTCTCAAGAGAGCGAAGATAAGAGACTATTAAGTATGGACTGTAAGAAAAGGGAGAATCTGTGCGCAAGGTGCTTTCCCACACAGAATACCCTACGCATAGAAACAGTTAGTTAAGAAGAAGGAGGAAGAAAAGACAAAGAAGAGATGAAAACAGAAAGAAACTAAGTGGGTTGATGAACCGACAAGTCCCAAAAGTTTATCTATAGCGGAGGTCCTCTTGGGACCCCAGTCCCCATAGCAAAGGATAGACAAACCTTGGTAACCTAAACTTTTTTACGCCTTATGAGGGGAGGAGAGATACTAATAATACACTTCTGAACCTGTCGGATTGTGGTTAAAACATTGTGATAACGATGGAAAAGAGGAATAATAGTTCCACTGCCATCCTTTTCACAGAATGGTTGTCACAAATGCCGACGCGCTACTAACAACTCTCGAGCTTGACACTCACCTGTGCTTTAGGGTGACCTGCTTCTCTAATTCTTTCTGGGTGAGCTTGGCTTGCGCGAAGGGCTCGTCTTTGGACACATGCAGTCTATCCTCCGCCTCATTGAGCCACTGCGTCAGGCCGGACAGGCTCGTCTGGAAGGAATGCCATGCCGCTTGGCGCTCGGCAAGCGACGCATGCTGCTCGTTCACTGAACGGTTCACCTAGTGCCAAGGAGCGCAGGATCAATATTAATCCCGTACTGCAAAAATGAACAATGAACATTGATTTGGATGCTCGTATAAGTTAATTCTAGTGCGCTGTCACACATAGAAATTTTATGGAAACTCAATTGACCAGTGGAGGATTATGAAAATACAAATTTTAGCTGAATGCAGCAAACGGATAACGCCAAGTTGTATACTACATCTATCGTACAATACTATTAGGGAGGAAAAAATAACCCCACAAAATAAATAACAGTTTAAGAAAGAATGCAGAACGCAAAGATGATTTAAAAGCAAACCGATCAATTATCGTTACAACCAAAAATCAACGTTACTTGGGCAATCACGAGAGAGTGAAAACAAGGCTTCGTGAAATATTATGGAAGTTCAAAGGAGAAATCCCAGAAAATATCTAAGAGTGAATTTTGCCATATTTCTATCACAAAATCCAGCCAAATAGGTACATTAAGTAAAAGAGCAAGACTTTAGGTTACAGTTTAACAGTATCAAAGAACCTTTTTTAGCGTCATCAATATTCCTGCTTGGTGTTTGAAAAAATTATCAACGAACAATTTCCAATCAAGCAAAGCCTGTGCGATCACAAATTCTACCAATCTAAATTTAGCCAGCGTATTAATGTAAACTTGACACGTATTATACTATCGTGAATGTCGTCCAGCCTGTTGACAAAATTGTATTAATGAAAAACTACTATCGCTATTGGGCACAAACTATCATCTCAACAAACGTTCAAATTTATTAATACATCTAGGTATTTGCAAGTACTTAAGTGCCTTCGCAAATTCCAAAAACGTTGCAAGTTCTAAAGGTAACAATTAAAGAAAAAAACCCCATTTTTCAGTTCTGTACCGAATATTTTAGTACATTAACACTAAAAATACGCGATACTATTAATAAGCGCGACACGAATCAATTTTAGTATTTCTTACCAAAATGCAGTATGAAAATTGATGAGCATTTCCAAAATAAGGTCAGTCTCACCTGCGACCACTCCTCACGCAGCTTGTCGGTGACCCGTCGCACCTGGTCCGTTTGTTGCGCGTTGCCGGAGGCACTCTTGATGGCAACACTGCGCTCGTCCTCCACCCGTTCTACCAGGTCTTTCGTATCCGTGAGGCGGTCCTGTAGTTTCTGCAGTAAATGATAAAATTAGCGGACGTAGTTTCTGCAGTAATTGACAAAAATTAGATGACACAGTGTCAGGGGGCAAACGTCAAGTAGCTTTAACTGAGAGACGATTTCAGTATCATGGCCATGAGACGCACCTAAAATAAGTGGCTAAAAAAACTACAGTAGATCAAATAAGAGCAGAGAAAGACAGGGCGCTCACCCTGACGTCGTCTTGCTGGGCGTTGAGGTGATGGTAAGGATGTCTGGGCTCAGTAACCTGACGGGCTATGGCGGACACCGTCTCCCGCACCTTGTTTACAGACGCGATGTAGTCCGGCACCAGCGACGGACTGATGTTCTGTGGGGATAAAGTTGAAACAAAATGTGCACCAACATATCAATTCAGTACGTCCTGCCTACCATTAAAGGATGAACGATTCCTATTCAAGAGAGTGGAAGATAGAAGGGTCATAAGGAAAACGACTACAACAAGAGATCCTGGAATTGAAAGTAACAGAACTCTTAGTCCAACAACATTCGGAGACATCTACAGAGGCTCGATCCTTTCTAATATAAAGAAAGTACTTTAAGAATTGATCTTTCTAACCGATGTCCAAAACAAGATTTGTGACAAAAAAAGATAACGATCGAATTGACTGGTTTGCATTGAATAGCAATTTTTTTTCAGTGAAGAAACGATATGCAGGAACGGAAAAAATCAAAAGTAATTACACCAGCTGAACTGGAGTAAATGAGTCAAATCAAAAACATTTCCCTAGAAAAACAGCACGTTGAAGCTTCTAGCAACCAAAACCGACACAAGACATAAAAGCGACCATGGAGCTACTACTCAATGAATGGCCGATGTGACCGCACGCAGACCTGTGAGCGCTGCTGCCTGGAAGGGTCAGGTCCGCCCTGACGTCGGTAGCGCTGCAGCAAGGCAGTCAGCTCGGCCCAGCGCGAGTTGACCACAGCCAGCGAGGGCAGCAGCTGCTGGTGACGGTACTTGGTGAGCAAGGCGGCGGTGCTGTTCAGGTCGTCTACTGCGCTGCGCTTCGACGCCAGCTCTTGCTCGAGTGCCTGCAGGAAATTAGGCAAAAAGGTGCGGATGGGTGGCGAACCGCTCTAGTGTCCGCAGAAAATCAGACTAACAAACGAAATGAGGTTGGATCATGAGTGCTTGCAGGACATCAAACAAACGACTTGTAGTTGGGTGATGATCAAAACATGGAGAATTTTGGAAACAACTCAGCAGACACTAATGTCGAATGCTTGATTTAATCGTAGCACGAAGACCTGATAGTAACGATGAATGGATAACTAATGAATGTCCCGAAAATCGATGAATTAGCGCACAACTGAATTTAGAAATATGTACAATTAGCATTTGCCATTATTCTTGGAAATGAGAGAGCTACCCATCCGCTGTAACTGAAGAGCATGCAAGGAACTTTGGTCAGAATGCATTCAAATATATTACCAAGAGTAAAAGAGATCGTGATTGCGTACCTGGAGCTGAGTGTAGTCTGTGTCCAGAAGGTTGACGCGCTTATTGAAGTCGTTTAGCCAAGACACGATGGCGTTGACGCGTTCCGACGAGTTACTTAGCTCTGTCGCCACCAGTTCGCTCTCCGACTTCACCACCTAATACAGATTAGGTAAGATAATTTAGTCTAAGCCTCCCTAACCACAACGAAGGTATTCTAAAAGAGAAAGGCACCATTTAGTATGGAGTCAAGGAAACGGGGAATCCATGCACAAGGTGTATTCCCGCACAAAATTCCCTGCAAGTAGAAACAGTAAGCTAAGAAAGAAGTTTATGAAACGAGAATAAGTTGAAGAAGACAGTAGTAGGTGCTGCAAAATCGGACAATGGACAATATACAGAAAACAGATGCACCAAACCAAAATTACAAAATGTTGTATTTCAACAAAAAGACCTACCCAACCTTCAGCTCGGGGCTTCACATTTTCCCTCTGGTTACGGTAATTTTTATAGATAGAATAATTGTATTCCCCAGAAGAACACCATCTAACACAAACGAGTAATGAATGTACTTGCAAAATAAAGATGACACTAACATTCTGATTATCCTAAAGGTCAGGGACGCTTCTAGCGTACAGGGTATTTAACTCGCATTATGAAGCACGGTGAGTATAGGAAACGGAGATATAAGAACTTCAACTCAAGAGCGAGTTTACTGTATTGATTTAAAGTCTACCTTTCCAAAAGCATGATACAAAATAAGACTTCACACAATGATCTGTCGAAGGTCACGTGGGATGGCTCAAGGTCCGTTACGTCTAAAACTAAATTAACAAAAAATCGGACACTTCCCTGACAGAAACTTGACAACCGATTAAAACCTCCATCTCGTTTATAAGCTAGTAACATTCCCTCTATTAGCACTCAATACGAAAAATTGGGAAGAATTTTGCAAATTCAGGAACACACAAAGTTCCCTCAAATGAATGTGTTCCTGGACCAACAGCTACAGGTTATCAACTCACCTCCGTTTGCGATGCCATAAGCTAGAAACATTCCCTCTACCAGTACCCAATATAGAAAATTAGGAAGGATTTCACAAATTCAGTTAAACATAAAATTTCCTGAATTGAATGTGTCCCCAGGTCATCAACTCACCTCCGTTTGCGCTGTGAGCTGGCCCCAGGTGGTGCGAAGCTCCTTGACCGCCGCTTCCACAGCGGGAGCCTGGCTGGCGTCTTGTGCACGAGCAGAGAGGAGCAGCACGTCTCCACGCGAGATGACGGAGGCCACTTCCGAGTCCAACGCGCTCACTTCCTGCTCGAGCGCATGTGCGTTGTTCATGGCCTGCGACACAACAGGCACGACCTGCGCCTTCATCCTCACAGCAGCTATCTTGTCCACGAGCGCTGTCACCTTCTGCAGGTACTGAGTTATGTCCTCAGCCTCACCACTCTGCTCAGCGATAGTAATAGTGATACAAGTTACGATTTATACATTAAAGAAAGGAAACGAGTCCTTCACTGTACCCTTCGGTACATAAAAACGAAAAAGATAAATTTAATTCAGCTGTATCACTATAAGAATACGTCGACAAGCATACATGAAATAGCATATTTTCGATACTGTGTTACAAAATGTGTCGATTCTTAGCCCTACATGTACTTCGTGCTTTCCGAGGTCGCAACAAAGCAACTGGTCATCTACAGGATTTTTGAAAATTGTCATCTTGTTACTAGTTAAAGAATAGCACTAACTTATGCAATGCAGATCCACTATTTCATTTATATGTCAAGAGAATATACGTTTATAGCCTTCTAAAAAATGACTCGTTTCAATTATTTCTGGTTACTCATTTGGCGGCCTCAAGCTGTAGGAAGGAAACTCCTTCTGGAGTCTTTTGAACATCTTGAAGATGGGTAAGAGGCAATGATGAACGGAAATGAGCTCCTTTTTCTGGATGAGGAGAAAACAATAAATTATACCGCATTTGTTTTCGTACCATTTACACCATCATTGAAGACTATCGTAGATTAGTCTCAAATTACAAGTCATAAAATAAAATTTGAGACATCACTAATTTTTAATTATCATTTCGAGTACTTAGTGAACAAGTACATTCTGTTTTCTAGTTATTTATGTTAACTGGAGAGAAGAACGGTAAGGGGTGCAGTGGAATCCGTAAAATACATTATATTAATGAGACAATCTGGTTAATTCAAATGACAAAGATGACCCTAGGCCTCCATAGATCTCATCGCAACCTAAGGAATACAACCATGAGGTATTAATAACACGTTAACTACAACGGGGCAAACTCAAACTCAAGATCAACTCCAAGTACACTCGACTTTAAGATTTAATTTAAAATGGACAAAAAAGTAATTAAAAGGGGCCATCATCTGGCTTTGGTTAAGTAAAAATATGAACTCAGTTCGCGACCGCCGGCGGGTCATTCGTATCATGGAAATCCCCTCACTAGTCAGCTAACGTGTGGCGCGCTACAGGACAAACCGCAGATGTAAGCTGGACATGAGCAGTGGAGCGGAAAGAGGAAAGTTTGCTGCTTGTAGACGAGGTGGTCGTAGTGTTAAAGGGGCGAGTATCACCGGCAGAGCTGCGGCCAGGGCTCTGGCTACTTCGAGATGCGCTTTGAGGTACAGCCTCACTGGGGCTGCGGCCTGCTGGTTGCTGTTCATCTTCTTGCTTTTCTTGTTTCTAAAGAAACGAATCTTGTTCAAGCAAACTTGTAGAGTGCAACATCAAACTTATTAGTTCACGAATTTTCAAGAAAAAATGTTACTTCTTCATCAATAATGATCGGCTGCGTGCTTTGCTAACAGCTCATATTACGAGAAAATTGACAGAGTAATTAAAATATTGTTATTAAAATCATGAAAACGCGAGGGATTTCGACTGTTACGTACTTCAAAACTTCAAG
Organism: Platorchestia sp. MABIK; assembly: GCA_014220935.1. Classification (NCBI taxonomy): domain Eukaryota; kingdom Metazoa; phylum Arthropoda; class Malacostraca; order Amphipoda; family Talitridae; genus Platorchestia; species Platorchestia sp. MABIK. The sequence continues at coordinate 72,411 of JACJUY010000859.1, read as the reverse complement.
AGAAGAAAAGCACTGAAGTTTACCCACGCATTACCTAAACAAATATTTCATTCAGAGATCCTTAACAATCCAACACGAAAATCTCTCTCTGAAACAAATATCCAATAAATTTAGAAGTAACGATATTAGTCCCTTGCTACTACATGATTCACCAAACTAAAATATCTCACGGAATTATGGAAAAATCTCGCCTATGAAAACCATAAATAACCATCTTCATTTTAATCTCTCAATTATTATATCTTAGAGTATTAGACACAAAAAAAAACAAGTGTTAGCAGAGAACGGTGAAGGAAAAAACAACTAAAAGTTCAACGTGCAATAATGTTATGATTTAAGGCAACGAGGCAACTTTATGTTAGATGTGAGGCTGCATTCAAAACCCATCGCTGTTAAGTGAAAACTACAATACTTAGTGTGCGAAAAGTTAGGCAACAACAATGCACATTTCTTTTCAAATGCGTGATTAAAGGACACAAAAAACACTATTGGTTAGACATATTTATTAACAAAAGCATAACGTTTTAATAAGCATGAAAGTGAAACAAACACGATCCAAGTGTAAAACTTATGAGAACCATTTAAACACCACACTAGACCATTTAAACGTTATAAACAATGGCACTGAAAATTTCTGGATATCAACGTGAGATTTGCACATTCACCGCAACAAACAGTAGCAATTATTACAGTAGTAAAAAACTAAGTACAATATACCTCTCAATATTAATCGTGGAGCTCAAAAATGCATTGAATCATTCCTCCTTGAAACAAAGCAGCGTTTCTCAATCTTTTAGTGTCACAATGTATATTCTGACACTTCTGGACGAGAACTGCCACACGACTCAAAAAGAAGAAGGGAAAAAGTACAAAACTTCGTCTACCTCATCAGCAACGAGGCTGCAATTCATTTCTCACATATCACTATTACCTCTAAAGAGAACCCTTATAAACACAATCAGCATTGTGATACAGGTCTAGTTGCTCGCACACATTCTCCATTCAGTTTGAGCCTGAGTCCACATTTGTACATTTGCCACATTCACATTCGAGTCACTAAGCGCGCATCTCATCTCGCAATTAAGTCATGGAAAGATGTGTATGAGTTTCAAGGCTGAAAAAGAGTAACAACATAGCTGATAGCTCAGAAGAACAGAAAACCTATGGTAAATGCAACCACACTGCCGTACCGTTTAGTTGCGAAGATGAAGTTTAGACTTTAAAGAGGCATAACATTAGAGTTCCGAGAAATGGCGTTGCTAGCAGCACTTGGGGCAAATTTCACCTCACCTCAACCCATCGCTTAATTTGCTCCTCTTCAAAAGTGAGATCTTCATCAGAAGTCTCTTCAAGCGCAATTTCATCTTCAGTTTCACTGAACCCCAAAAGAATAGAGTCGCTGATCTCAGTGTCGAAGCTAGCGATGCTCGCCCGGTACATGACTTCCTTATTAATCGTCATGGGGTACAACGACGAGTGACAAGTTGTCGGGACGAGAGAGCTCGCGCTATTTTTACTGTCCGTTTTCCGTCGTTTCAGAAGTTCGTCCAATATTTCTGACGAAGAATGAAGAACTTCTAGTGAAGATGAAACTTCAACTGGAAAAGGCTCTATCTTCGGAATCCTCTCTTCTCCAGAGTCCTCAGATGAACTACTGGATTTTGGAGTAATTCTCTCACTTACTGAACTCGCCGTTTTCTTGAAAAAACTCTTGGAGCCTACACTAGGACGCTGCACAACAGCAGTAGCGGGAGATGTGCGATGTCTTTCTTCATAAGGTAATATCTCAACATTGACGCGCGCAAGTGACGGCTTTGTCGGTGGTAAAGGTAGACGCAACTTCTTTTTAGATTCATCAGACGTGTTTTCCTCTTTCTCAGAAACTTGGGAATCTGATAAATCCATGGTGATCTCTTGTTCCTCCATGGAATCGGATGACGGGTTATCACTAAATTTAGGCAAAATACCCTTCACTTCTTCCTCAAAAGTTTTCTCTGTCTGAGTAGAGGAAGCTTTCTTCCTCGGCACTGAGGTGTAAACAACTGTCCTCGGAGTAGCATTCACAGGATCCGACGAAGAGGTTAAATCCTTCGGTTTCTGCAAAATTCCTTCAGCAGATACGGATCTGAGCATGACTTTGGGTTCACGAGTCAAACAATATTTTTGCTTAGAACTAGAGATAGAATTATTTCGCGATAAGTCTCCCGTTGGGTTAAAAATAACAGTATCAGCATCAGAGATGGTCGACACAGAGCTATCCATACTCACATGCCTTTCTAGGCGCATTCTGAGAGGGATTCCAGAAAGGACATCGCAGTCTATTTTTTGAGAGTTGAGAGGAGACTTGGAATCTTTTGTCCCATCATTGGAACAGGAAATGTTCTTCTCAATGTAAGTCGAGACGCTCTCTAATTCTGTGCTCCTACGCTTGATCTCATTAAGTTTTCCCAAAGATGAGTCCGTCTTTGGGTTGGTAACAATGCCGTCCAATTTATCTTTAGCATAGGCATTAAACATAACTCCGCGCATAGACACCGACGAATCAGACACAGTCTCCATTATGGTTTCGTCAGTGACAGAACTAGTACATTCAGTGCTCCTTCGACGACTGTTCTCTAAAACTTGCGACACGGCATCTTCATAAAGGGTAGCGGCGGAAATTCTGGTTTTAGACGGCTGATCGGGAGCTTCACTTTCATCGGAAGATGATTGTTCGGTCAGTTGTCGCGGTTCAGGAGCATCCGTGTCAAAATCATCCAAGCACATGTCTCCTGGAGCAATGATCTTGTCCGTAGCGAAGCTCCCCAGGCTGACGAAACTCAAACGCGAGTCGACATCATTAAAAGTGCTTGATGACATCCTTTCCTTACTATGGTCTAAATGGAACAAGTCACTGAAGTCACCAGAAGGAACGCACCGACTTTCCTGACCAAAATCAATAGAGCTTTCATCGGATGAACCAGCCATGCTCGACGCTGAGCTGGAACCCCAGCGGTACTCTGACGAGCTACATGACTTTCTGTCCTGAGACGACAGGCGTTTGATGACGTGCGGATCTGGCAAAGTGGCCACGTCGCTGCTGCGGTACAGTTTGCCGTAGCGTTTAGTCCTCTCCAGGATAGCTGCAGGATCAACCGGTCCTTGCTGTTTCTTGGCCTCGTACCACTGCCGGTTGAGACTCTCAATAAATGAATCTGCTTCAGAAACCAACGAGGAGCGATTCGAAGAGCTCCGCCAGCTTTCTGAACCTACTGATCGACGGGGCGATTGAACGTGACTAACTAAGCCTTGTAGATAGCTTCTTTCCACCTGTAAAGTTTAAAATACAAACAATTAACAAACAACAAACGTTAACAATACATATTACGCATTACTTTCGATTAGTGAAAAAATACGTCATTAACTCGACGTGGCACGCACACTACGAGGGAATGCACAAAGCAACACGCAAGGCGAAACACCGTTAAAAGAGCGATCACAATTACGTGAGAGAAAAGGAAAAAAGAAATGAACTCAGTACTCACAGAGTTTTCCGTAAGGTCTTGAGAAGTAGTAGAAGAGGAAGAGCCAAAAATAGTCTTAGGGTCAGGCGGTCTTACAATAGGAAGTGATTGCCTCTTGTTAGACAACTCAGCCTGACGGATTTTCTCCCAATCAGCCCGAGCGAAGGGAACATAATGTGTCTGAGGATGAACGTTAGCAGAAGCTGCAGGGAGGCTACCAGTACGCGGGCCACTGCGGGAACCAAAGCGCTTGCGCGTCAACTGAGGTTGTTGGTTTGTAGGAGACACCAATGTATTCGACCGACGCTCCTCTGCAATTATTCTGTTGAGATCCTCCTTTGCGAACGGAACGTAATGAATTGTGCTATCGAGTTCATCTGAATCACTAGCATAGGAATTTCGAGACGGCTGCATGTCTAAAGTGTCTGGGACTAAAAATGACCCTGTTTTGGTAGAACTCGGCTTGCTTGAAGTTGGAACATTTAGCGATTTATCCTCCACAATCGATTCAGAAGCATTATCAGGATCTTTCTCCTTACTTCTACGATCACCTTTATTAGAACTTTTGAATTGAGGTGAGACCAAGCAAGGCCCGCAACACCCGGTGGTGTTAGTGTCATCTCCATTAGAGTTATGTGACTTAGATTTCGATGCTGCAGAACTTCCAGAAGCATCGGAAGAAAACCTTCGCATAGAAGTCAGTTTAACAGAAGCTTTATTGTCGGTGGAACTCATGGGGAAATAAATAGGTACACTTGATCGCTCTGGCACTGTCAGAATAGCAAAACTCTTGTCACTTTCTCGACGGAGGACAATAGGCGCCTCTCGATCTACAATTTTTGCGTTGAAGTCTATAGCACCGACTTTGGGGGTTACATTACGATGGGCAGTATTTGATGCTTCAGACTCGCTGCTTTTTACTTTGATTTCTTTCTTAGACGAGGCAGAAACTTGAGATCTCTTGTTAGCATTTGGTGACGCTGACGAAGGAACAAAGGGTACATAATGAATGTCTTTGGGAATAATATACTTTTCAGAGGGAGAGTGTGGGACTGACTGTCGGGCATCAAGAACAGGCATCTTAGCTGAAAAAGGCACATAATGCACGTCTTTGGTCAACGTTTTCAAATCAGTGTCACACTTGCGCACATTGCGAGGTCTCTCTTCACAGTCGTTCAATACTGTGGCGTCAGACTTGACGGCGGCGGTAGCTGGCATCGAGGAGTAAGAAGGCGAGGACAATCTCTCGAGCGAAAGCGAGGGATCACCAGAATTATATGGAACGTAGTGCACACCTTTCATGCCTGCATCACTACCGCCAGCATCTAGTTTTCCCTCACTCTTCATTTGCAAAACAGGAATTCGAGGCAAGTCAGTGGCTGGCATCGAAGAGTAAGAAGGCGAAAATAATTTTTCGAGCGAAAGCGAGGGATCACTACAATAAAATGGGACGTAGTGGACACCTTTCATTCCTGCATCACTACCGCCAGCTGCTAATTTTCCTTCACTCTTCTTTTGTAATACAGGAATTCGAGCCACGTCAGGAGAACAAACTGAAATGGAAAATTGACTCCTAGAAACAGCTTCTTCAACTTCAACCGATTTCGTTCTTCTAACAACCTGTTCACGAAGGGGTTGAGGAACATTAAGAGAAGTTGCAGGTAACTCAATCGCTGACGTGCTTCCTTCGGATTTGTTGTCGTCCGAGAGACTTGGTAGAGACTTCTTACGACTTTTTAGCCTCGAGATGGGCTTTGGAGGAGTGGTTTTGTCACAGGACGCTTCAATTATCTTTTCATTACCAAGTTCACTCATAGAAATTTCAACTCCGTCTAGATTTCTTTTCGCAGAAGGCTCAGCAAGATCACTCGAAACTTCGTCTTTCGGAACAGACGAAACAGGCAAGTTCGGGTCGGGGCAAGAGGTATGCAGAACTATCGAGGCACCTCGGCTACGTATCTCAGTTTCTTCCCCGATATCAGTAGATAATTTGTCGGGAAAAGAGGACTTCCTCGACAAGAAGTCCCCATATGAGCTCAAAATGTTGCTCTCGGATGAATGTTTTACATCAGCGTACGCCAACTTTTTAGACACTCGCCTCGCGGCAGCTACATTAGCTGACGCCTCCAACAAAGTGAGAGGGTCATAGTCTTCACTGCTAGGACTGTCCTCGTGAATAGAAGGCATTCCTGAATCACTCTTCCCCTTATCCAACTGCCTCACAACACCACTGGTCTCAACCTCAGTTGAATCACGTACATGACCATCGACTAAAGTTAACAAACTAGCAGATTTTTCCGACAAATTTCCATTTTCCTCAGCAACCTTACCAAATTCGGTTGTTGGTTCGTTCTGAAGCTCTGGGCAATCACTTTTTATATCATTGCTAAATGATTCCACAACAGCAGGCATCTTATCAGCAATGTCTGTACAGGCATCAGATTTAGGTTCCTCTTTATCACCCTCGGTAGTTTGAGGCGCTTGAAATGGCAGAGGCATATTGAAAGAACCCGAACCCTCGCGTGTTGAGGCAACAGATTGAGAGTCAGAAGGAAGCGATTTAATGGGCACAGTAGCATCAGAAACTGAAGCCACAGAAGGAGAGGTGGACTGACAAAATATCCCACATGCAGTAAACTCCTGCAAAAAAGAAAACAAGTGATAAGATCCTAAATCGACTATATATACAAGTTAGACAATAAATAAAGGAAAAGTGAAGGACAGCCGCAAGTAGAACCGATTCCTGAGAAGCTTGTCGAGATGAAGTGAAGTGTGCGGTAAATCCGTTAGTCCAAAAAATCTAGAGTCCCGTTGTCCCACTAAGCACGCTGGTTAGTTTCGTGGCATTAAATACGTAAATTATGTTAGTTGAAGAACTCCGACACCACTCACCTCAACTGATTTCTTGAACATTGCTATGGTTTTATCAATGTCTTTAGATAAATTTTCTTGGTACTTCTTGGAAGCCAAAGACTCCTCAGAAGTCGGTCGAGACAAGAGCGTGACAAGGGTAGCATTTTCCGGCACAGGGTAAAATGTCTCGGACGATGGAATAAAGCTCAAATTTGAAGACTTGTTCCCAATTAAAGCAGAATCAACAGAACGACTTCTCACGTATTCAGGAGTAACAATCTTGACTCTTGTAGTAAACGACTCGCTAGTTTGTACAGACGATACAGAGACTGACGCAGGATTTTCAAGTTGATTTTCTTTCGAAGTTCTTTCCACGGCATGTTCCGCCTTGGCAAACTCCACATGACCTGCACCACGTACCTCCTGCACTTTGAAATGTGAGGCTTCTTTATTCTTGTCAGGTGACTCTTTCTTGGTTTCAGGTGGTGCTTTCTTGTAGTTAGACTCTACTGACTTCTCATCCTCAGACTCGGTGTCACTGATCACTTGGTCCAACTCGGCTATCATTGCCTCAAGTTTCTCAACTGGTAGAACATCCAATTTCGATGGCTGATCCAATTTCATTAAAACTTTTTCGGCGCTATTAAGCTTTCTATTCTTCGCCGGCGTCGAAAACCATCTATCAGAAGAGGAAAGTCTCAAAACTGCTTCACTTTTATAATTCTCTAGCTCAGGCTCGTGCGACAATTTCGAGCATAACTTTGAAGTCTCGGCTAAGTAAACTTCAGGAGGAACTGGGGTGACGCCACCTGTCGTGGAGAGAACATCACGCGACGATACAGACTCGTTCACGCTTTCCAAATCAGAATATGTGCACTCGAGGTCTCTGCTTGTTTCAGAGGCAGGTGCCATGTCAGTGTCAACCGAACAAAGAGACTCCAAATCATCATCATCCATCTCAGATCGCTTTGGCACGTTCAGAAGCGAAAGCTTTTCGACCAGGAAACTTTCCACAGGAATGTTTCTGCTCGAAGCCTTCTTTTTAATTTTTTCAAAGACGCTAGGTTTCATTTCTCTTTCGGCGACACGTTTGAGGCTCGCGATAAGATCGTCCAGATTATCAGCCTCAACTTCTTTCTCAACAACTTTCCTCTTCCTCGGGCGCACCGGTGAACCCTCGAGTGAGTGATCAGTAGAATTAGGGTCAAAAGATGTTGGGTCTTTGTGAGGAAATTTGGGAACACTGAACTGACGCCTGCTTTGTAAAACATTCCATGGCTGTTTCGCAGGCCTTCCTTTGACGACAGCCGGCGATTTGTTCCTCAGACCAGACCCTTTCTCAACATCAGTAGAGCTGTCTAGTCTTGGCGAACTTAATACCGCGTCTGCCTTGGAAGCGTACGTCGTTTGAATTCGAGAACCAACACCTATACTCTGGACTTGCTTGTCTGACGAGACACTTGGGGGTGCAGGCTGAGACGAGGATGATTCTTTTTGAGCACTTGTACCAACCTTGTGTTTCTGCTGTAGCTGTTTTTCTTGTTCTTGTAGGTGCTGTAATAAAGAACGTTCAACGAAAACAATTCACTACGTTAAACTAATAAATAAAACCGCAATGAGCAAAACGATGACACATAACGAGTATTGGGAGGGCTGCAACTCGCACAACATCACCCAGGATTTCATATCCGATGAAATTCGTTAGCCAACTCCAACAAAAATTATAGAAAAACTATAACACATTGTGCATAACGTACTACGTCAAAGCAAAATGATCAAATCACACTGAAGGCACTGAAACACTAACGATGTTAGTAAAGCGCAATTTAGTTTTAATTCTTCAAAAATAATAGTTTCACTTTAACTCAATGTCCATTTAATGATAGCAGTTTAGACGGAATGAGCAAGATGTAATCATACAAAACGCAATCATCAAAATTTTCTTTTGAAAGAAAATGCCGTAAACAAAGATTAAAATTCTAGTTGGAAATTTATTGTATAGCACTGTTATCACACACGTTCAGTAACGGTGTCATTTTATTAGCGACAGTTTAATAAATCATGCAAGAGTACCGAGTGCGTTAAAGAATTCAAGTCACCTTTATACCGACAGTGAAAACAAAGGAAAGCTTAATTTGTTTAGAGGCAACGATTGAGAGCGATGCGGCATGCCATCATTCATTGCCAGACATTGCTGATAGGAAGCTCAAATCTCAGCACCATACTAAGGCAGGTGGATCCAGAACAGAGTCAGAGAGACGCATGGTGCCTCTCGACAAATACTGTACGTTGATTGACGTGCAGAGCAACTTGCCAACGAATTTGATTTAGGATGTATTTTCAGGTGCCTTTTTCTGCAATTCCAGCAATCAGAAAACCATTCGTCCACAAAAGCTACCGCTATGAAATGTTATTCAAAGCAGCAAACATCCCTCACGTTCCCCTTTCACTTCCAGTAGCCGCAAAACCGCTAGCAAAATATATAAATCTTCAAAACAGTAGTGCATTCAGGGTTTTGGAAACTGCTTCGATACTTCCTAACATCTTGAAAGCTGATGCGAGAGAGAACAAAATTATCAAAAAATTTATCTGCAAAATTGAAGTCAATCAAACGCAGCTTACTTCAAAAGATACTGCGAACATTTCCTAAAATTGGCATTTTCAAATTATATTTTATTAATACTCATCCAAACATGCTCTAACTACCCTAAGGCAGAGAACACTCGTCTCTATAGAACAACGAAATTTTCGAAGTAAAGCATCTCTAAATTCTAAAGTTTTCCACACCTACTGAACTTGAAATATGTATACCAACTTGAATTACTACACAGTTCATTTAAAGAGCATTTTTATTTTTGCAATAAATTAGTATTGCGGTGACGCCAGAAGGAGCAGAACAGAAGGAAGGAGTTCGAGGGTGAGTCAACCAGCCACTCGCACTACAACATGATCAGTCTCCCGGGATCAATCAACGAATCAACTACCACTTAAAAATAACTTCTATTTTCAAGATGGGTATAAGGTTTTGACAAGTATTGGTACAGTGTTAGAGAACATATTTGTATATATTCTTCTTTATTATTACCTTTTCATTTATTTCTAATTGTACATTGTTAATCTACAGAAACACAAAACCACTCAAAAATGGAACACTAACACGCACAAGTTGGCAACCGTACACTAAAATCAACCAATAACACAACACACCTTGAGATGTCCACGCATAGACTATTTCACTACTTAGGATAACGAGAATACCTAGAAAATCAAAGATAAATCCACCTATACTGTCAGTAGTCAGTTGATCTAGTAGAGCAGGAGCTCAAACCAGAATATTAGCCAAAATATTCAATGATATCCGATGCATAAGAATTTTCATGGCATAGGCGTACATTTTTTTTGTTGCTTTTACTAATGGGGAAAAAATCAATTAGACAGTTATCACGCACCTCGATACTTGGAAGGTTTATATTAGAATCTATACCGGAGCAGGTTATTACACCTGATGCACAGATGAAGTCTTAACACCGCGATTGGAAAAATACAGGGAGATAAAAAACAGACAATGGTGCTCGAAGAGTAACTTTAGGAAATGGCTCAACGGTAATCTCAACGTAGGGAAAAACATAACCTCCCCTAAAGCCAACACCATAACTCACAACAGATTCTCATTCCTAATCCTATTGATCTATTAGAAATTTCTAATGAAAAGACAATGGAAATCAGAAACGACCTCCGATGTGGGAGCCTTGAAATTGTCACAAGCAATGATTCCCCAAGATATGCTAGAGGACTAGGTACCCTTTGAAGGTCTCTCCTTGGTAATGCCTGCATTCTATAATACAATTTTTTTTGTATGACTAACCGTCCAAAAACAGCATCAGGCTTGAAGTCGGAAAGCCAATATAATAGAAGATATAACAATTCGAAATAAAAAAAGTTAATACATTAAAAGATTTGAGAATTCGAAATGTTCGACGTTCGCCAAACGATGCCCGGTACTGCGTTGATAGAGATATTCAAAATTAAACAAATATTTCATCATTCAACTGGAACTCAAGCTACGATAGTACAGCATGCAAACGCAGCAACGTGACCGTAACTGTGACACAGAAAAGTTCGATGTAAAACACGACAGTGTACTCCTAACGACAAGACACACACCCAGAAACATTATTAGAGGCGATTCAAAAAATACCACAAATAACATGGAAAATGATTGCAGCAACATGAATTCAGAAGCACAAATGAAAGACAGACACAGCTAGATGGAACGATCAGCGTCTTAAATTCAAAACAGCGGTGCAACACAATCAGCAATTCTTTGCGGGACACCTACCACTAATTAACAGTGCCTTAGAATCCCAGTGCAAGTGAAGTTAACACAGCAATAAATACAATGGAGAAAAATCTGTAGCAATTTATTGTTCATGGATTCTAAATTTTCTACACATCAAACGAACAGTTTGAAAGTAGGAAAAATTTTACAGTCCTGTAAACTGGGAACTCAACCTCGAAAAATTTTCAACGTGATCACCAAAATTATTGGTTGATGAACGTTCGGATTTAAATCCCAAGAGAATTATACCCCCTAAAACAACAAGCTATGAGATTGATTTTTTTAATTCAGACGTGTACGTCCAATAGAGGCCCTCCAGTTGAAAATCTCGTTGAAGTCCGAGGGTTAATCTCAAATACCTGGTCACTAAGGTAAACCAGTGCTAGCACGTCGTATAGAGAGCGTAGGAACAATAACCAAGGACAACTGACATCACTAAATGAAACATGGACCCACAAGCGCCACTCACCATGACCTGAGTGTTGATGCTCTCCCAGCGCCTGGTGATATCCCTGAGCTCAGGTTCGAGCTTGTCTCTGAAGAGAGTGCCGTGAGAGATGTGCGACGCTCCTGCAGTTTTGATGGACTCCACCGCGCTGCGGTACTCCACTACCTCTTCCGCCAACACCTGCCCACGCAGATCCGTTGAAACACATTTCAGGAAAGACTATGAATTAGATAAAGTGAAGAAAGCATTGGTAACACGAGTAGAATGAATTACAATTTTTGCGTAGTAGGGGTTACGTTAATGTAACGACAGCGGTTGATTTGTTAAATGCTTATGTAATTTTACTCTATCACGGAAAGAGAATAACTTTGGCTATGGCCTTGGTAACTCATTTCCGAAGAAAACCTTGGTAACTTTCGCATAATAAAACATACACTTTTTAGATGGGATTTTGTTGAAGTTACGACAGTGCTCAAGTGATCAAATGCATGTGTTTTCACTTTGTAAAGGAGAGAAGATAACTACAGCTACTGAAACAACATACTGGTTGAAACCATTGTGCAATGTACTGTATAAAGTTTTTGGCAGGATTTTGGTGAAGTAGAATTAAAAGATTGAGGTACGAGATCTGAAATGCAACAGAGAAGAAGCAGGTACAGCTGAAAAAAGACATGAAAAAGTCAAAACCCAATACTCATTTAGAATCATCTCAGATCGCATTAAATCACGATTGGAATAAAGGTTAACGCAACACGGGTGAAAAAGAAACGGAGGTTTCAGAGTGTAATCAATAATTATACGGATTATATTGCCTGTGCTCGTTGAGAACATGAATTCACTGAGATTGAACTTGAGCAAAGCGTTAATATTCCAGACACCAATTCAAAATCTTTGAAACAAATTCAAATGTTCGCCATCATGTTACGCAAGAAATTATTTCTATGACCACACGATGATCAAATGCATACATTATCCGTTTCAAACATTAATTCGCACATCAGCAACACAGAAACACCAAGCACAAAGCGTTGGAAGCGAGAAGAGGAACCAATGAGTCACCTTGAGCAGGGCAGTTCGCTCGCTGGCTGGGCGCTCCTGAGCAAGCTTCTGCTCGGTGCCCTCGAGCCAAGCCTTGATGTCAGCTAGGCGCAGGATGAACTCCGACATCTCTCCTTCCTTCTGTTCTTCTCCGGCCTGTAGCGACCGCCGGTACTAGTTATTGCTGTGTCTACAACACGGCTTGTTCCCGCAACAGACTCGAAGAAACCATACACTTCTTGAATTGACAAACATACATACACTCCTTAAATAAACATGCACTCATCAAGCACAAAAAAGATACACTCATCAAACACAAAAAATAGACATACACTCCTGATCTACACCAAAGATTACATTCTAATTTAATGTCGATAATTAACAGAGCCATACATCCCTCAAAGAGGCTGGGTGGGGAAAACTTACATAAAGAATCATAGATAGTAATCATAGTACTTCACGAAACATAATTCATCAAGCAACTCTAACTAGTGCCTCAAAATATATAAAATAAACACGACCTGCAAGAGCACATATTTTAAGAAGTAAAATCATATTGAAATTCAAGTTGAGAAGAACTGACAGTTCAATGCAATCGAACACACCAATTCAGTTCAGAGATCTAGAAATGTGTCATCTTTCATGTCGTCGTAAAACATGGATGACACATCATACCGGCTCCGCATATCTTGTGCCAATGTAAGACGACTTATCATTTGGAAAAACCTGTACACACGTTGAACATATGTCATACACGGCTGTTTAGCGGTATTCAAGACAAGTTCCCCTGAGAACTACCAACACGATGTGTCCATTTAGAGGTGTGCTGGAGAACCCCAACCTGAAGGTTTACCTTCAGAAATATCTCGGGCAAACTTAACACTTACATTAAAAAAAAAATTCCTAGCGGCCGAATTTCAGAGCAACTTATATCATAGAATTTATGGAAACAAAAGTTCTTCCAGGTGCAACAGTACGAGGGAAACCAAGTCAACTGAGAAGAACTTACTTACTAAAACACTCTTATAGCTTACTCTCCTGGAAAGAACCTACATGCAGCCAGATGTACAGCTAAATAACGCAAATTACTCAAAAGATCAGCACAAGACAACACGAGGAAGACAAAACAAGGCACCTCGTGGCGCTGTTTGACATCAGCGAGGCGCGCAACACAGCTCTCCCAGCGTCTCTCCAGCTCCTCCAGTGCGGCCTGAGCCTCCCGCAGCCCCTCGCCCGCCGCCAGCGCCGTCAGGTAGTTGTAGCTCTCCCACGCCCCCGTCAGGAGGGGGCGTTTTACTCGCAGCTCTTCCAGCGCAAGCTGCACAAATTGCGACAACGTAATAACAGGCGTCGTGTAATGTAGGGTAATCATTTTCTACATGGTTATCGTGGTTACAATTTCCCTATTTCAGAAATCGTTCAATAAAAAGCTTCACGAAATCATGGTCAAGCTCTGGCAATTTAATCGTAACAAACTTCTATTTTAAGAAACACAGCTGAACTCATCTCCTCAACAAAAAGGTTAATGCTATCATGATCACAAAATAATCTTAAAACAATTATTTGCTTTAGAAAATATAATTAAAAGCTTTCACATTGACAATCGAAATTACTATTTGAGACGACCATAATAGAATTACGAGGCATAACATTCATACGTGGGCATTCTTCACCCTCCTCGCACCAAGGGTCAATTAGATGAACAGAAGTGATCCACATAAAACAACATACTAACATCTTATCACCATATATCGCTCAGTCGTACGATAACCTAACATGATCACTAACGCAGTAGCAACTTCAGCTCACACTTGTCTAGCTTCTTGGCAACTTTTTAACTGTTCTTTCTTTTACTTGGCAGCGGTGGTGAAACCAGGAATGTAATATTTCTCTCTTCCGCAAGAAAACTAAAAGGTTACGCGGGAGGTCAGAAACCCACTGTGATGTACTAAAAACGTTTAGCTCACGCGCATGGTCGATTCATTTTCGGAGTTCGCTCTTATTTTCAACAAAATATGCAAATCAGTCACCAACCGAACTTTTCATTTTTCATCCAGGCAAACTCCCTAGCATAAGTGCTTTTCTATTCTAATCCCCCATTTCTTCGTCAGACGTCAATCGGTTTAATTCTAAAATTTTGAATGTTAAAAATATGTCATATGATCAATTCTCTCTTTCCTAACAATACTAGTTCATCTACTAACAGGTCTCTTTATGCAGCCGCCAAAAACACATGCTCCTCAAGAACCTTTCGATTCTCCTATTTCTATAGTTTAAAATTCCACCATATTAGATTAGATTATAGGTCAATTCAAGTCACCCTAACCACAAAAATGGCGTTCAGTTCAATTTAAGCAAAGATTCTATTAAGTTACATCGAACGTTGTGTTAAGTTATGTAATTCTTTCGCCATTGACAGGTCGTCGTCAGCTTATTTCCAAATGCTTATATGGTTAACAGTTTCGTTTAACGACAATGTTAGTGATTGAAAAAGACCTCAGCTCTGAGTTACTGACTCAAAGTTATTTTACAACTGACTGACCCTCAATCATTATGCCAGCAGACATGATTGCCGAAACCCCATCAAGACTAGGCCTCGTACGTATTGCAAAGTGGTGCTGTGTTGAAGCAATACACTAGCACACACAATTAGACAGCGGTACGGTACCTTAACAGCCTGTACGTGCTGTTGCTGCTGGTCCGCATCCATCTCTCCTGACGCCCCGGCCAGAGTTCGCTCTGACGCAGCCAGCAGCTTGTCAGCGGCCGCCATCTCGCGCTCCAGCTTGCGGGACTGGTAGACGCCTTCCTCCAGTTCTGTGCGGCGCTGCGTCACGTCGCTGCCCAGCTGAAAACACCAAACTTTTGCGCTTCAAGTGTCTCTCTATTATTCATTGATGCTTAGTGAATTTTCAAAAAAGTTTTATCCACATATCACACAAAGAAAGCCATTATCAGCTGAAGATATTTACTTTAACAACAGAAAGCTTTAATGGAGAAAGAGAAAATTAAAAAATGATACCAATCAGTAGCACACGTAAAAAAATAATAGTACAGTAATAATTTGGAGACAAAAACAAAGATTCCTACTGCACAAAAGAATTATTTTTCTAACTTCGTAGTTATTCCACTCGTAGCTAGGCATTTATCAGTCACTAATATTTTAGCCTAAAATAAAGAAGTCATAAAAAAATAAAATCCTATCATAATCAAATTTGAGAGCCTCAAAGAGGCATGTAGTCAATGAATTTCAGTAAAATTCCAACCAGCATTTTCATCTAACAATGAAGCTGAACGTCAATACATAAGCAAAGGGTGCTTCCGATACAACATATCCAGAGGATTTTGAAATGATTTTTATATCAGCTATCTTTACTATCATTTTTATTTTAAAACTGGCAACAGTGCTCCAACCTAATTTAATCAAATATCCAGAGGATTTGAAGCTACCAAAGGAAAAAAATTCACTTTCTCTCAGCACGGCACACTTAGAAGGATATTTGGTTTTTAACACGTTCCTCGCGTATTGGGTCACATGTGTACCAACTGGTAAATTGCCCATTAACGTACCGGTATAAATGCACGACATTTTATCTGTTTTGCAAAATTTAGAAAAAAAAATTTTTTCATCATACCAGGTGAGATGTTATCGTTCAATTGTATCTTTCATATTCATTAGAAAGAATTAAAATTTATTCAAAATGGAAAAACTATTTCCCTATTCTGCTACCTACAACCTAACCAAACCAACCGTTAACAGCCGCGGAAACACGGGGAACGTGTTAACACGTTGACTCCGAAGTGGTACATATGTGTACCCCTAGGTAAATAGTTCATTTATGTACCGGAATATGCAAATAAAATTTCAACTATTTTGCTACCTTTTCCGAAATAAATTCTAGAGTAAAAGGTAACACATTATGGTTCAAGTGTATTCTTTACACTTTTCAAAAAGGTTAAAAATGTTTTAGAGCAGAAAAGCCAGTTTTTCAAAAAGACTTCTTCAAGCCTAACCAAACTGACTGTAAGCAACCGCACAATTGGAATCAACGTGTTAAAGCATCGGGTGAGAGCAACCATCTCGTGCCAACTGACCTCGTTGTACAGCGCCTTGAGGTCGTCGAGTTTGGAGGACAGAGTGTGGGGCTGCGTCGAGACCTTCTCCTTGACGAGCCGCCTGCCCGTCGCCAGAGTGCCTTCCACACTCGACTTCACTTCACTCAGCTCGCGGTACACCATCTGCAAAGTTCATTTAGCCATGCTGTACACTTCACCTGGATTCTAATACACAGTAGATGGGACAGTGTTATTACTGGAAATTTTAAAGTTGAATGTCTTCAAATCTAAAATTAAATCTCCCCTCTGTAGTGATGAAGATTTGAATACACTGAATATCACGGCGCGAGTACAAGTTTCCAGTGAAAATGGTGCAGCCAAAGATGTACATTAGATTAAATTTTATGAAGACTTAGCAAACCTCTGCAAGGCGATACATGAAAGAACTCCCAAAGAATATTATTCCCAAGCTAATCTGGTGTACCAAACAAATTCACATTGGGATTAACCATACTAGATAAACAAACACAGAAATATATCGTACAGAAAATCGTATGAAGTAGGTCCATCTAAGTGTGACAAACGGTGACACCTGAAGGAGCACCACAATTTACACGAGCAGTTACAACTCCATGCACCAGAGCCGTCCCCTGGCACAGACTCACAAGGCAACGGGAGAGCTTCTCATGGACGTGTGCAGGCGCGGCAGCCTCGAGACTAAGCTGTTTAGCGCGGTCACCAGTAGCCAATAGCTGAGCCCGGAGCTCAGCTACGCGGTCCGTCACTTCCATGCTGGCGCGCTTCTCTGAAGCGCTGTCGCTCTCGCCTATTCCAAATGCAGTACATGAACGCTGTGTCGCAAAATTTCTGTACAATGGAGTTATTAAACCTAAGAAGATACTGCCTAATGAATTTTAACTGCAGATTTCTTACATTAAACTTTTAATACATTTTCTTCTTCGATCAATTTTTCCGTACAGTATCATAGAGCGTGATTTGTTTCCTCTCTCGTTATCATGAGCCAGATAATCTCAGAAATATAATAAAATAAATGAGGAAATTTTTTGGATCAACACAGGCACTAACTAGCATGGTGATTGAATATCCTCCTCCAAGAATAGCTGTTTTGACTAATTAGTGAAATATATTTCACAATAATATTCAACAAGATTTCATTTCTTACATCCTGAAGTTACAGAATGACACAAAACATAGCTACCTGTTCAAGACTACAGCAGCAATAAAAAGTCATAAATGATTTCAGAATTGATCCAGTACCGTAATGAACTCAATGCGTGTCACCTATCGATTCTGGCAAAAAGTAACTTGTGGAGACGATTGCCTGAGTAGTTAATTGTTATGATAGAAAACTACAGTAAAGTGTAATTTTAAAATAAAACACTGGAGCTCAAAAATTTTTCAGATATGTGACCAATAATCAAACCTTTACAGTTTAGAATGAAATTACTTCCGACCAATTCATTTGGTATCATCAATAATAATCCTTCGAACAAAAAATGTACTGATACAATCGTCATACAATACGTCAAAAGAATAGGACAAGTGATTCTAAAATTAGGAATAGAATTCAGAATCCAGATTTCAAATGATTGAGATAATTACAAGATTAAAAATTTTCCCACAGAAATCAATGACCTCTCACAACAGAACACTTACCATGCCAAATGTGCTCCAGGTGGCAGTAGTTCGAACAAAAAGAGAGTAAAGCCCGCATATTAAATTCAACGAGACTCAGAAAGGTATTGTTAGGAATATACACAGTAGTTCATAGTGTCGATTAGACGTTAGCCTGGTGTGTACGATAAAAACAACAAATATTTTCTAATTACCTTCCCTAAATACGAGTATACTGAGGGAACTCAGCTGAGTAATATGAGAAAACGCCACTCCGTTTCATTAAGCTAAGGACACGTTTAGACAAACTGCAAACTGCAATACGATTCAATTAACGTATTGCTAGTTTTATGTGACGCATTCAGAGTCAAAAACACAATTGCGTAGCTTTTGCAGAACAAAGGATTTCACACTTCATGGTGAAGAGAACTACAAGTTATTCTTTTTAAGAACGTTTGAATTCTAAAATACAATTATTGTTCTCTGATCTTGTTGCAAACAGTAAAATAACTTCGAAAGTCAAAAAAAAATTAGTTTGAAAATTATATATTTCTCAAAAATAAATACTCTTCCCATCTCAATAAAAAATCTCGCTTAGCAACACTACACGAGTTACTAAACTCCAAGCCAAGGATTACTTGCATTGAACAGTGCAAAACACAAATACAAATGAATAAACCGTTTTACAGTCAAAAGAATCGACGAATAATCAGATTAGATTATGTCATCAGTTGTTAGTTGCTTAGCAAGCCTCCTCAACCACGAAAAAAACTGAACATTTGCTGACATTATCTCAGGAAATCGCAAGAACTGCTCAACCAAAATGCCTCACCTGATGTCTGTCCGACGTCACGGCCAGCTGCTGCGGAGGCAGCCCGAGGAGCTACGGGGGACGACACAGACAGCGCTGCTGGTGTTGGGGGCTCTTGCAGGACGCTCTCTGTCCGCAGCTGACTCAGAACCTCCTCCAACTTGCTCTGTCATCGAAAGTTGCTCACGTAACAAACAGACGATGTTCACACACTAACAGATGGCCTCGACTTCATACAAACGTATGTCTCGGCAAAAATTACGCTTCAGAAACTGCCATAACTGGACATTTAAAGCAAGCCAAGCATCTGCTACTGCATAATCCAGTGTTACATTCTCTAGTTTTTGCAAGAGAACCACTTCGGTTAAACGCATTGATTGAGAGAGCCACAGTTACTGCAAGTTAGCGCATATTATATAAATTAAATATTATTTAATTAATTAATTCAAATATTTTTCTCGAGCCGTGAATTGAGTCATCGCGAGCCGCGCAATGAATACCACTGGCTTAATCTGTACAGAAATTCCGGCTAAGTAGCAATTTTCTAACTTTCAATGGAATATACCTCCGCCGATGCAATTCGTCAGCTAGCAAAACGGCAGTAAAATGTGACTGTGTGTACACGAGCTCATGGCTTTATTTTTTCAACAATGACGAACCAGAAAAGTATTAACACATTCAGGTCTACACGCCTCAACTCTGACAACTAATCAAAGGAAAGTGTCCGTAAAGCTCTATGGTCAACATAAATCTAATGGTGAAATTTATCACTAAAACAATTTGAAAAACAAGATCGACATACACCCAAAAATAACTAAAAATTTTACCACTTCTAAATTGGTAAACGGTGAATAAAATTACAAACGTTTCAACCTACGAGAAAAACGTCAATACGAGGAAAACGTCACAGAAACTAATCATTGACTAATCATGGACGAAATAAGAAAAAAGTTTCAGTAAAGGTGTACAGAAAGAAAGAACGCACCTGGAGGAGCAGTAGCTGCTGCGATAGGCGGTCGGCGGCAGGCTGGTTGCCTTCCTTCCGGAACACTTCAATTTGACTTTTCAGTTCCTCCATGCTTTCTTTGTTCGCAGCTATTTCTTTTTCGATCTGAATGAGTGACAAAGTTGGATATGAATTCCATTACAAATGAGTGTTGGTTGGTAAAACAGTAAAAGGAACTGCACATAACGGCATACAAATTGTGATCCAATAATGGAGGTTGCTGGAACGGTATAGTGGGCTAAAATATTCAAATGGTGAAGGGTTAATGACCTCAAGGTTCACACTACATTTTACTAACGTTCCTCTAACGCACACTCCCTTCTCCTAATCTTTCATGAAACACTTCAACAGTTATAGTTTCTTCTTAACTAATAAAATGCAGTAACCTCTAAAAGTAATATCCTTACAGTATCCACCTAAATTCCCATTCCAAATAATCTACATCTCACAGTAACTCCAAATTTTAGTGGAAGACGGAGAAATTATGCACAGTTGTACCTGTAAAGCGTCCTCCTTAGTAGGCTGGTCAGAATGCACAACACAGGACAGTTGTTGCAGGGAAGAGATGCGCTCCAGCAACGTCAGATATTGCTGCTCGCTCTCTTGCGCGCGCACGCTAGCTTTTTCCATGCTCTGCTGGACGCTCTCACTCTGAAATGTGAATACAGTACCTCAATTTAAAATTTAATTCAAGTTACAATGAGAAAATGGCCGAGTTTCACAACCTATCCGGTAAAAATTTTACTATCACTTGGAGAAACTTACGAAGCTACCTACATTAGTCAACAATGAGAAAGAAAAACACGACTAATTGCTTGAGATTTACCTTGTCAGTGAGGGTCTTGCGTCTGGTCTGGATGTCGTGCTGACAGTTCTGCACGGCGACAGTCATCACCTGCCGCTGCACCAGCGACTCGGCTACCTCATCCAGTCTCGCGCGCCCTTCTTCCTCGTTGTGATGTCGCAGGAAACTCTCCAACTCCTGTAATCATGGGTGTGGTACTTTCGGTGGATATCGTAAACCACCTTTTCTTTGCAAATTAACGATTTCGTCTACGGAAAGAAAACTTGTTTTGATGCGTGGGATTTTTCATGAGTGGAGAAGAAAAATAATGGATGCAATATTAGTGAAGTATTGGAGAATTCTAGTAACAATGTGTTCATTTGAATCAACATTGACTGAAATGTCATACACCAATAATTTATACCCAGCAATCTCAAATAAAACAACGTAATAAAGGATGAAAAAATAAGAAAATGAAATAAACTCACATCCTGCTTGGCACTAATTTCTTCGGCATCAGCAGCAGGTTGTTCCCACGTGAGCAACTTCTGCTCCAGTTCCAGAAGCCAGCTGTTCTCGGCAGCACTGAGCTCCTTGAACAAATTGTAGTCTCGCAGGGTCACCTGTAGAGTTTCCAGGCGGTCCTCCACCTGCTGCTGCAGTTCACGATGCTGCTTGTCAACATCGGCGCGGAGGGCTTCATCCGGTAGCTGAGAATCTAAAGCACTTTTCTTTACACGCAGCTCTTGAAGCAGCTCCTCACAAGCTTTAACAGCAACCTGCAGGTCACCGGTAGTTTCAATGCCGCTGCAAGAAGGTATCTTAACATTGCACGCCCAATCCAACCATTGGCTTCTGACGGTGTCCGCCTCCTTGCTTTTCACAGCCTCGATCAGTTTGTCATTGAGCTGTCTTGTCTTGGAAACAATGCTGTCCCATTCTGACTTGAGACGATGTGCCGTATGACGAGCCTCTTCTCTCAAAGCAGCACTCACCTGACGTGACAAATAAAACACTGAATAAGGTACGAACAATGCCTAAGCACGCTTCACACGAAATAGCCGTTCATTCTCATGAATTCATCAATATTGCACAAACGTTTCTATGTGTGACAGAACACATAAATCCATAGACGCTAACAATTCTGCTACAAGGTCACTTAAAAATAGAAAATTCAAGCCCATTTTCGAAGGATATCTGCCGTTTCACACTTACCTCTCCAACTTCAGTAATTGTTGCAGGAGCAGAGCCAGACTCTAGCTTCGCACACGTCTGCTCCACGCTCGTCAAGTTGCTAGAGAGCGTCACAATATCGTCTTCCAGAGCATTCGACTGCAACAGCTGGGCTTTCAGAGTCTCGAGGTCAGCACGCCCAAGCACCTGATCTTCTTCTGCTCTGAGGAAGACTTTCACTTCTGCAAGCCACGACTGAAGACCCTTCACTTCAGCATGGTGCTGCTCGAGAGCGTCTACACCCTCGGCAAGCGCAGCCAGCCGCCGCTCTAGCAGCAGTCGCACTGCAGTGCACTTGTCAGCAGCGCCCGACACAGTGGACATTACTTCAGCCATGTTATTCGTCACATCAGTCACTACAGAGGACGATTCAGAGTCCATAGAAGAAGTTGCAGCAGTGGCAGACATTTTCTCGGCCATCTCACGCTGGTGTCCAGCTAGTCTGTCAGCTTCAGCAATAACACGGTTCAAATACCCTCGGAATGTGTTCATCTGAGACATCATTGAAGGCAACACGTCCAGCAGCGGGGCCACGGTCACTTCTCGCTCCACTTGAGTCAGCCAACGCTCCAAACTCTCCAGGCCCTCAACTTGAACTTCCAAAACTTCCTGGACAACGGTTTCTATTTTCTCTACCATTTTTCGGCTGCTTTTTGACCGTTCCATGTCGATTACTTCAACAGTTCTCACCTCCTCAACCACTGATTCAGAATTTGCAGGGGCAGGTGAAGCTGCGTACATAGAATTCTCCAAGTCCTTTAACCTGCAATGCATAGAACCAGCAATAAAAATTAGCAAATGATGCCAGGAGCCTGTCCCTCAATTACCTCAGAAATTAAATAACATCAAGTAAAATTCCATTTCTAAACGTATGGGTACCATCAAGTACAGCGCACAATATAAATGAGTCACAAGGTTAAATGAATGAACAAGAAAAAAAGCTTCTGTAGCAAGTTGGGTGAGCGCATGGGAGGTCTGAGAGAATGAACATTTGGAAGTTCAGCTAGTAAGCCATACCTTAAATTTTCCAAGGCACACTAATAAATGTCCCAAAACACAAAGCTCCTAAGTAATATTCAAGAAACTTTCCCGGCTATAACATTCTCGCGCTCGGGTTACCTGGTGTCGAGAGAAAGCCAGCTGTGGAGCAGGGCAGCGATGTCAGAACGTAGAGATGACCCCGTGTCTGCAGGCAGACGCTCTTGTGCGACACGGGATAACAGCTGCAGGGACTCGAGACCGTCTTCTATGCTGCTACGAAGGTTCTGCAACACCCTTGTATATTAGTCTATGATCTAAGCAAAGGATGAAACTCAGGAGTATGATTTCATTTACTTGAGTAAAAAACACTATGATCATTTTCACAAATAAATCTTCAACAGGTATCTAATAAATACAACTGAAAAAATGCGCCTCGACCAATAATGGAAAAGCTCGGCAATGTAGTAGAAGGAAGGTTGAGAAAGAAAAATGAGAGAACATGAAAATTTGACTCCTTTTGGTACAAAACTTATCATTAATTTTTCTTAGGGAATAAATTCATGCCAGCAGCTAGCTGAAATCAAATGCTTCTGAAATTTTAAGATTTAAGAACGTCCAATTGCAATGAAATAAAAGGACATGAAAAGCTTGTCAACATAGAAGTTTAAGAGTTTCAATGCTCCTCACCACCATCTCGGAGCGCACATCTTCGTCGCTGCCAGGCTGCTGCAGCGCTATAGCCGCATCGTCCAGCCAGTCCAGCGTCTCTGAGTACTGGCTGTGTAGCAGCGCGAATCTGTCCGCGATCTGAGCTTCGTTGCTAGGAATGCTCTCCGACCTGTGCCGACAGAAATTGCTCTTCACTGACGCCACATAGCTTCACATACCTAGGTACAATCTGATTCATTTGGTCACAAAATATTGCAATGCAGAGTCTGGTGGAGGAGAAAATTTTTCGACTTCCTGCCCCAGAGATGTTGAGACACGGGGTACTACGCCAGTGGTTCATATCAAAGAAAGCATTTCATAGCCATAACGAAGATATCATGGGAGAGAGAAGCCAAGAGACCGTTCAGTATGGACTGATGAAAGTGGGAAATTTAAGCACACAGGATACCCTGCACAAATGAACAGCAAGTTGAAAAGGAACAAGGAGAAAAATAAAGATAAGACAGCAAAGAAGGCATTGAAATCGAAAGAAACAAGAAGGATAGGAAAGATAGAAATCACGAAGGCCTATTTATAGCTTAGGTAATTCAACAGTATCAAACTTGAAGATGCCAGCCCCCATAGCATGGGATAGATAAAGCAACTTTCCTAAACCTACCGCCTATTCTATGCCCCTTTTGGAGGAAACTTTCTATTCATCAAACGGCATCACATTTAGAATACGCATCAATTACTTACAACCTTGAGCCTCCTTGGAGCACACACGTAAAAGAAGTGCTTACCTTACGCTCTAACATCAAGACCCAGAGACATCCGCCCACAACCAAGCCTGCTACACGCCCACAAGCAGGCCTGCCACACGCCCACAAGCAGGCCTGCCACACGCCCACAAGCAGGCCTGCCACACGCCCACAAGCAGGCCTGCCACACGCCCACAAGTAGGCTTGCCACGCGCCCACAAGCAGGCCTGTCACACGCCCACAAGCAGGCCTGCCACACGCCCACAAGCAGGCCTACCCCACGCCCACAAGCAGGCCTGCCTCACGCCCACAAGCAGGCCTGCCTCACGCCCACAAGCAGGCCTACCACACGCCCACAAGCAGGCCTACCACACGCCCACAAGCAGGCCTGCCTCACGCCCACAAGCAGGCCTGCCTCACGCCCACAAGCAGGCCTACCTTATCCTGCGCAGCATGTTCTGTATGGCGAGCCACTGAGCGACCAACTGCAGCTGCTCCCTGCTACGGTCTCCAGCCTCGCCCCTCACGCGGCGGTACACGCTTTCCAGAGACGACAACTGCAACCAAGAATGAAATCAGGAGTAACCTAATGGAAACGTGGTCAGACCTAGAGAAAGGCCCAAAACATTTATTGTTAATCAAAGCGTGGAATAAATTGCAAACAGTTCTGCAGCACTTTTTCCATAGAGCAAGAAATATTCCTTCATTTGGAGTGTTGCCGCAACATGAAGATTTTTTACCAATAAGCCTCGCACAGTTTTTGTGACTTTGAATCACACATCAGTTCAACTCAGAAGACTAAGCTTTAAAAGTTGCACCATATGATCATGATAACAATTGACGAAAATCACAATTGGTCGGTTTTCTTCAATTATACAATTAGAAAATTCATCGCAATAGCTGTTGAATGCAAAGTATTATCTCGAAATAATGAGATCAAATACAAAGCAGATGAAACGCAAACGTTCTGAATGCAAGCATTTCAAAACGAAGCAGAAAGGTAACATTCCCAACGAGCAGCGAACCCTAATAACATAACATACAGCAAAACTCATTAATCAACTGGGTCCCAAATGAACGAACATCCACAAGATCTCCAAGAGACGGAAGAATGAAAACAAAAGGTTGAGCTCAACATCATTCCGTACTCAGAGGAACAGTCGAAATCCGATAAGAAAATTTAGGATATAATATTTAGTGCTAATTTATCTCGTTAACCGAAACTAAAGCGTTCCAAAAAGAGGAAGGCAACATTTAGTATGGACTTGAAGGAACGTAGAATCTACGCACGGGATGCATAAAAACAATAAGTTGAGAAAGAACCTCATGATAAAAGTTGAAGAAGAACTAGTATTAGCTGAAAAGCAGGATAGCAGTGAACCCAAAACAGACAGTCTGTAACTAAACAAAAACCTATCTTATTTCAACAAAAGGAAGGCCTTCCTAACCTTTAGCTCAGAACCTCACGTATTTTTTATAGGAGCGCTAATTCCATAAACACAATTATCATTATTATGATATAAAAAAGTTTTAGCCTCCCTTTACCATGACAAAGATGTTCCAAGAGAGGAAGGATGAGGCACCATTTAGTATGGAGTTAAGAGAACGCGGAATCTATGCACAAAGTGCATAGAAAAAATAAGCTAAGAAAGAAGATCATGAAACAAGAAAAAGTCGAAGAAGATAGTTGAAGGTGCTGAAAAACAGGACAGCAGTTTCCATAGATACAATAATTGCATTCCCCTGAGGGGAAGAAAACTTGGTGAAACTCGATTGAAGTACTGCAATTTTGATCTTAGCTGAAGGGAAAACAAGACAAAATTGGATTGAAGTTGCATTCTTATTTATGCCAACACACCTTTAACATTATTTTTGCGAAGGTGTAACAGAATGTGATTGAGTCTGAAGCATTTCAAAATAAGCTCGAGCAAAAATTTAAAAGCTCGCATCAATAGTCTCCAGAAGAGAAAAAAACACACAAATTCTAGGGGTTGCACTCAATTTACCATTCTCGTTTGAAATACATTCCTATGCGATACACAACGGAACGTCAAGGGGCAGGGCTGCTCAATTTGTGAAAGCATACATGAAGGAACACATTTTACAGGTATACTTTTATTTTCCTCGATGTTCCCATCCCGAAGTTAGGAACTTGTTCATTTTTACTTTTTTCAATCTAAAACTTTTTATGCCGACACGAAGTTGCTAGAACAGATGCGCTTAATTTGTTAGATGCACATAGCAGAGTAGAACACAGAGACATTGTGAGAAGGCCAGGCGCAGCCGACCTGTCGCACGATGCTGCGCTGGAGATCCTCCCGCTGCTCGTCGCTCTTGTTGAGGGTGGCTGAGGGCAGCAGCTTGGCCTCGATGTCCTCCAGCCTGCTCATCACGCCACCCACGTCTGACGGCTCGCTCGAATCTCTCGTCGCTACGCTGGTCTCTGCCTTGTGCGTCTCGCTAGCAGGCAAACCGCGAGGGGCTTCTTGGAAAAAAATTCACGTTGATGTTAAATAATGAATTGGAAAAACATCAGGAAATAAACTCCTATTGGAGTTAAATAATGAATTGGAAAAACATCAGGAAATAAACTCCTATTGGAGTTAAATAATGGATTAGAAAAACATCAGGAAATAAACTCCTATTGACGTTAAATAATGAATTGGGAGAACACCAGGAAATAAACTCCTATTGACGTTAAATAATGAATTGGGAGAACACCAGTAAATAAACTCCCATCAATGTAAAATAA
This sequence comes from Platorchestia sp. MABIK, assembly GCA_014220935.1. Lineage (NCBI taxonomy): Eukaryota > Metazoa > Arthropoda > Malacostraca > Amphipoda > Talitridae > Platorchestia > Platorchestia sp. MABIK. The sequence continues at coordinate 45,563 of JACJUY010000859.1, read as the reverse complement.
TGAATAAAAAAAATATCAGGAAATGAACAAAGTAATACTTTAAGTGGAAGATCCAAACTTTTCAGAGGTACAGTCGTCTACGCAGATTTTGTCAAGGATTGTATTTGAGTTCATTATCGTGTATTATAATGCTATCTGAATCAACTGTGAAACTGATAATACAAAATTTAGTATTAATCTAAGTACATAGGGAACGACGGTAGGCGAAACTCAGTGACTAGGATATGGTCGTCCTCGTGTGACAAGGCGACCAAAAGTAAGGAAATGCGTCATCGCATTTCATTACCTTAAACAAAAGATAACAAAAAAGAATTGAAGAATCAAGGAGAATGGACTGAAGAAGAGTTGCTGGAATGTTAACGAGAATTGACTGAAAACGAGATGTCTAAATCAAAGTTGTGGGCACTAGCGTCAGCTGCTCTTGATATCAAAGAAAAACAAGAGACCAGAAAACGGCGCCCTCACCTTTCGCGGCATCTGAAGTAGATGGCTGGTCCACAGGCACGGGACTGCTAGACGCAACAGAGCCGCCAGGTGAGTCTACTCGCAGGCCCCCCAAGTCCAGCTTCTGGCGCTTGCTCTGGCCGCCAGGGTCCAGCGACTCCTGCGGGTCAGTCGTGTCAAGAAATTACTTATAGAATGGAAACAACATCTCTGTTTTGTAATTCTAGTTACAAAACACGTGTCGTACGACCCTAACAAAAACTGTCATCTTCCACTGGTAAAGACGCTAACACGAGAACAAACTCAAGTCTAATATCATTTGGTCACTACAGCAAAACCGAATTCCCGAGCTCAACAATCAACTTTTAATAAAAAAGATTTAGTTCATATTAGGCACGGATTCAAATGTTTAATGTAACTAACATGAAAAAGTAAAATATAAAGAAAAGGGCAAATTACCTGAGACGAAACGCTCTTTGTTGTGATAACTCTCGTGATGATGGTAGACCCATGCGCCGTTTTGGTGGTAGTGGTGGTGGTGCTAGTGCTCTGGTCACTACTGGCGTAAGCGTCTCCCACTCTGCCCCCCATCACCACAACAGTGCTGACGTCAATACCGCATTTTGCCAACTGCAATAACAATGCGCCATAAATCGTAAAACATCTTCAGAGTTGAACAATCTCAATTGAAAGTTATCCTACGCACAGCACAGAATAGTCTGTCAATAACGTAATCTCAAGTTGTCAAAGACATAAAACATTTAAACAGCTTCGTGGACGATGTCCAACATTAACCGTTAGTTATTTCCACAAGAATAAAAGGAATCACGCAACAGTTGAAAAAAACCTAAAATGCCTAACATCACCTCTAACTCAAACCTCTAGAAATTATCAACACCATAAATTAATAAAGAAATTCCATGTTACGACGCATGATTGCGATTAATTAAAATTTTTAATTATCATACATAGGATTTCCTCCTTGGGTTACGAGTCAACGAATCATCAGCTGACAAGACACAGATGAAGCGTGTGTTCCCTCATTGTCTCAAGCTACAATGTGGCATGAACTACACTGCCATTTACTTATAACGATGTGAACCAAAGTGAAACACTAGTAGCAATATGCTTGATTTTACTCAGCATGATGGAAATAAATATGAAATATGGGTAGGAATATGCTTACATTTCCTCAACATGACGCGAATAAATATGATAGACAGATAGCAATATCCTTGCAATTTACTCACTATAATGTGAATAAATTAAATGAGATAAGGCAGATTTCATTTATTCACACCCACCAGCATGTGAAGAAAGCAAAGTAACGCCCAGTCCTTTCAACTCCGACCACCGCTGAGTCAGCGCAAGGCACTGAATGCATTTCCCAAATTCGAGTAACGATCTTAAAGAAAAAGAAATTCTAGTCTTTCTGATCCTTCTGTTTTGTACTTCTGGAGCTTTGACTAGAAGGCTTGATCAATGACTTTTCGTGAGCACTACTGGAAAAATTGGTCTTATTTCCATACGAATCCATTCTTAACGTTATAATTTAAGGGCTCATATTTCAGGATTGATCAACGCATTTCTCCCAGTTATACTTCCCATTAAATATTCTGTAACCAACTCATTTTTATCACATACAAAAAGCATGCAGTCATTTTGCACGATTATTTACCTCATCAATAAATGCATTAGAAATCAATGTGAAACATCATATTTAAATTACTTTTACCTAATGGAAAAGGAATGTTGAATTTTTGCTCAGGCACTTTCGACAAAAATTTATAATTCATAAACACCTCGCACACGCAATGAACTCTGATCCAGCATTTCATACCGCCTATGATGAACTAAATATTCCATATAGACTCTAGCCAAAAACTTCACATGATAATAAATATTAAATTCAGAACAATCAAATTAGCTATTCATTGGTATCATAACTTGATGATGTATTCAGCCAAACTAAAAAATTAAAAAAAGAGATTCAAGCCCCGGCAGTCATAAATTTTTTGTTTAGAGCATTAGCGTCAATGCAGAAAATGTGTGCTAATTCTACTACACCACGCATATTCCAAACATGTTCGCCTAAACAAGAATCACAATTGCTAAATATTACGTGTGTCTCAAGAAACAGGTAGCTCAAATAAAACACCGTCTGGGGTCACAAATAAAGTGAAACGGAGGTAAAGTGCAAAAAGTGGGCTCACCCTGGACTTCTGTGCCTCTATGATAGAGTGAAGACAGTCCCAGCGGTCCTGGATGTTCTCGAGAGCACGCGGGATGTCAGTGTGAGCAGGACTGTCGGCAGGCGCGGCTGAGAGCACGGCGCCGCTCTTTTGTTGCAGGCCGGATAACTGCTCGTGCCGCACCTCCAGCTCGCACTGCAGTTCCTGCACCCCAAAATCAGCAGTGATCACCTTGTGCAACGAAATGTTCACAGCCGTGAAAAGGTGCGAGGGTCGCTTCATTGTTGCCCTACCGCTAAACAATGTAATCAAACCGCGTCAACTCGTTCGTCCGTCAGACTTAGAGACATTGTAGTATTAAGTCCGTATGACGAAAACAGGGTTAAACTTCATTCTAGGCACTGTCAGGTACAGAACGATACAGGATTCGAAATACTTTTAAAAAGATTAAATTATTTATGTGTCTTATCCATTTTGCCACCATTTTAGTCTGACCACGTACAAAATATTAAAGATGTTTCTTCGGCTCTAAAGAGATCTAAGATTATGTACACATCGCAGATGCACAATCCTGTTCACTACTTCGTTTTGATTAGCTTAGGGTAGATTGGGTTTCGTTAGAATGTATAGGTCAGATTGAAATAGGTTAGGATAGGATATTAGGTTATG
>JACJUY010000859.1:24541-40866 GCA_014220935.1 Platorchestia sp. MABIK | reverse complement strand
GATGGGTTGAGTTAGGATGGGTTGAGTTAGGATGGGTTGAGTTAGGATGGGTTGAGTTAGGATGGGTTGAGTTAGGTTGCGCCAGAATAAGTTGAGTCAGAATATATTGAGTTAAGATAGATTGCGTTAGGTAAGTTTGGTTATGTTAGGAAAGGTTAAAATAGATATGATGAAGCAACAATAATTTGGAATGGAAAGGGGTTGGTTGAGTCAAGTGTGTTGAAAAAACAGTGAATTTTTTCACGAGTCAAAAAATGTCATTTTCAACAGTACGAGTGGACTATTTATTTGTAACATTAATATAGCAGAGTTGTTTCTTTGTATCAGATGCCTTGACTTTCTAGCTTGGAACTACAAATTGACATAGAACTACAAATTGACATGTAGTTTTAGTTTTGAGCGATATCGTAGTTACAGTTGATTCATGCTAGGAATTTTCATCGAATCAATTGTTGTCGAAAGTAAATTAAGAATTCGCGGTTAAGCGCAGTTTTTAATTGTTCGAATCAAGATGTAAAATAAAAGTTCACATTTTTAAAGCTTATGGATTTATAAGCAAAAATAATTAACACTTGCGTTACAAGACAAAAAATTCATCAAAACGATATACTTACTTGAAAAGCCCTAACTCTTTATCACTACTCAGATACGATCTCAAAATGATGAAATTTAGGTGCTCGCAAATTTGCGGCGATAAACTCGCAGTCTTCAATTCGCTTCATTTTTTAAACTCAGCAAGATTCTTCAGACTTTTTTCCATGATCTGATTTTTCAGAGTTCCCATGAGAATATCTATCAGGTTGAGATTTGGCTATTAGCATAGCCATTTAACCTCGATTTTGTACACATTTAACCTAACAAAAAACATTGCATTTCCACAAAAAGATGGCATACCTAAGCCTCACATATTCCCCCTGGGAACGCTAATTTCCGTAAATCCAACAGTTGTATGTATCCCCCTGGGGGGCGTTTGAGCAGTAAACACAAGCTAACAACGTGATAATGAACATGCATTTCGTCGAGATGAGCTTTGACCGCATTTGGAATTCCCTTCACAATTCATTCCTCGTAGAGTTGCGTACCTGGAGAACAGAGGCCTGGGAAAGTATGTGCTGCTGCTCCATAGAAGGATTGCTCTCCATTTGGAGGAGCAGCTTCTCCTTGTCGTCTAGCCAGACGGTGAGCTCGCGTATGCCTTCCTCCAGCTGCGCCCAGTGCAGCGCCAGCGCCTGCAGCGTCGCCCACTGCTGCTCCGACCACTTGCACACGTGACTCCAACGCTCTCCTGCGTGCACACACACACGTTTGCTGTAAGCCTACACCACACATCTAATTGTATCTCTCGCTCATTATAAACACTGGAAATGATCGACTTTCGACATCTGCCTCTAGAATGTCCAGATCGCTCTTGAAGAAATTACTTTAGTTGAATAGGCGTTGCTAGAAAAACTTACTACTTGATTCTTACACCGGTAAATTTAGTTGCCGAGTTACCAACATCTGGAGTAGCATCACAACAACCGATTGGAGATAAATATTAACAAAAAATCGAGAGCATTCGCTTTGCTTTAAAATCGTACCAGTAAAAACCCAAATGAACTAAACACACACAGCGCTGGTCAAAATACACACATAATAATAGAAAAACCATAACTTTGACATTCACACTATCAAAAGCAATACCTCACAGCGCATATTCTCCACGTAAACACACATGCTTACTTCATGGTGAACAAAGCACACCTCCAGAAACAAGTCACATTCAGAAAAGAAGCCTGATACGACAGCACAAAGGTCGAAGTCAACAGAAAATCACCACACAATAACAGCAAGCAAATTTCTGCAGGTAAGAAAATTAGAGCAACAGATGAAGAGATCCACATCCCACACCTAGAGCTGTGAGCTCATCCTCAAGCTGCATGTAGGCCGAGTCTGTGGCAGGATCATCGACGACCACGACCATGTTGCTGAGGGAGCTGATGTTGGCCTGCTCGTGCTCCAGGTCCCTCTGCAGGGCGCAGTGCTGCTCCAGCTGCTGCTGCACTTCTTGCAAGCTGCTGCCCACAGGCCCCATGGCCGAGATGCGGTCCTCCGTCGAGCTCAGCCAGCTCTTCAGCGCCTCCAACTCGGACTGCTGCAGCTGCATCAGCTTCATGTGGAGCCTGCGCATGGCAAAATTGGTACTGCTCAATGGGCGAGGCTAAGACGAAAAAGGGGAACTCCTGGAAACTAGGGGAGCCAGGCGATGGTAGATGTACTTTCAGTTCACCATTGCAAAGTTTCATCAGTAATTTTCGTCCGCTGTTAACGAGATTCATCTTGCTGTTAATGGTATGAAGGATTCATACGAGTTTCTAAATGTATGCTAATTAAACAAAATCGTTAATATCTTCACTAACATCCTTAAGTCCAAAGTGCTACTGCCTTACAGCAACATGGCAAGAATTTCACATATCTATTGCAGACACAATTTCTACATGCACAGCCATTACTGAGAGTAAAATTCAATCTCCAATACTTGCAAAACTTTGGCAACTGTGAAAATTTTAGACACAGTCAAACAGGCATTTCTAAAATTTCCCTCAATCTATGGCTTACTTGGCTCTTTGAACATCTCTATGCACTAAGGTGCATTTCCCCTCACTGCTGGTCAGATCAGTTGACAACAGCAAGGGCACACGGTCGAACTTTGAATAGCTACACACTTTCAGCTGATCTTGTTTCCTCATTGGGTGTCAGGTTTTTTATCACCTTCGAGAATACGTTATTTTACAAGTTACTTTGTTAGAAAAGATGTTCCCTGCTGATTTTCATTAGCACTATACACATTAAAATCTGTAGCCTGTAGAAAATGTGAACCCGAAGAAGGTTGAAAAGTTCCAAATTTTGGAGAGAAGGCTATAAAGTGAGAATATAAAACTTTGATATGAACCACCACCTGTTAAAACGCTGAAAATATAATATAATACACAATACACAAAAATACTAACTATGAAGTGCATTAAATTTAAAACCATAAATCACCGTAAATAAATTTCCTAGATGAACTCTTAAATTCTAAAAATAACTATGACACAACACATGCCTCTCCCTTCTTTCACAACTGTCCAATCATTGACTCTCTTACAAAGTCCTCCACCAAACCCGTCAGTCCACTCAATAAACCAGGCTTTCACTTGGTAGACTTGGCCTTTCCTCTAGATTCCTGACTTGTTGTTTCCACCCGAACAATTTCAGAAATCCCTCGCACACTCACATGGACTAGCGATTCATGGCCATCCACCAAACCCGGTAGTTAACTCAATGAACCATGCTTTAATTTGGTAGCATTCCTATACTCTAGAATCTAGATAGTATGAAGATATAATCTAGAATCTAGATTACTGACTTGTTGCTTCCACCCCACCGATCTCATAGGCTTTAATATGGTAGCATTCGGGCATTCTTATACTCTAAAGTATGAAGATATAATCTAGAGTTTTGATTCCTGAATTGTTGCTTCCACCCCACCAATCTCATAAATCCCCCGCACGCTCACATGGACTGGCGACTCATGGCCTTGACTCTGAGGTCCTCCCAGCGCGTGTTGAGCAGCACCATCTGCCTCCTGATTTCTTCCGCCTCGCTGCCCTTCGCCACACCCTCCTGCACGAGGCGGCCTCCGTCCTTCAGCACCTCGCCCACGCCGCTCTGGCGGGCCGTCAGCTCCAGCATCACAGCCTGTTGTCATACTTTGTTAGAATGAACACAATGTATCATCCACGGTAGAGTCATTTTTATGAGGGAAAATGCATTTCCTCTAGTTCGGCTAGGCAATAGAACAGCTTCATTTCAAACAAACTTTATGACGTCACCATTGTGACATGTTGTTAGGCCAATAGGCAGCGCCAGATGCAATATGAGCGCTGCTATTGGTTTGTTGCACTGACGTCAGCACTGCCACACGGTCGACGAAAAAAGACTGGTTTGATCCTACCTTGTTTCTTCTACCATGGTATTATCTGTTGCCTCATGTAACATATACGGCAAGTTAAACACATTTATACACAGCATTCATAACTGTTTACTCTTATTAATATCTTTGTTAGAAATAGTTTACTACAGCTGCACTTAGTCAGCCAAACACATTTTCTAGTGTAAGAGTTCAATAATCACCTGATCATAAAAACTTCACTAAAGTTTGACACTAAGTTATACCCGAGTAGAAAAATTCTTGATCATAATAAATCAATTGGCATTCAAAAACTTTCTGATTTCAGACACAACTCACTATTAAGATTTTGTTTACCAATAAGTTTTGCTAAACAAAAAAATTAATTCAAATTGAAGTTGGTTGGAGCAACAGAAAATGATTCATAACAATCAACGTTATTGTCCATTCACTTTTTTAGTATTTTTGTCAGTAACAAAAGAACCTTTGTTTCAACAGCTGGAAGAGCTTGATGAGAGTATTTTTGAGACAGATTTCACAACTGCACAAGTACAGAAAAGCTTAATCATGGGTATTATTAGGATGGATTTGTTCGATAGTTGTCCCTATCTAAAGAAATAAGAAAAGAACTACAGCCTAAGTCACAAAGACGCTCACGACACACTCTCAGTTGTTCGAGTAATCAGAGGCCATTGCTATTTTATGTCAGAAGACAAATCAAGTGTTTAATGTGTTCAAATAAAAATTATGAAATGCCGTTTTTTCAGACAGGACGCATAAACTAGTAACTTCGTGGGTAAGCAACTTTTACAAGAAATGCCTAATGAAGAAGAATGCCAATGCTTGACGAGGCAGTTCATGAAAGGATGATTGTAAGATAAGCTTCTATGGCATATAAATCACATGAAATTACAAATAATAAAAACTTCTATTGCACACAACTCATGCACAACCACAAGGAATAAAAGAACTTCCACAGCAGACAACTCGATGACAAGCACAAGGAACTAACGAACTTCTACAGCAGACAACTCATGCACAACCACAAGGAATAAAAGAACTTCCAAATTAGACAACTCATGCACAACCACAATTAACTAAAGAACTTCCATGGCAGACAACTCCAGACAAGGAACAGAAGTTGAGATGTCACCTCCAGCGCGTGAAACTGCTCTTTGAGTACAGCGGTGGTGTCTCCAATCTCAGGCATGGCGGAGAGCCGCTCCTCGGCTCCCAGGAGCCACATCAGCACCTCTTCCAGGCACTTGAAGTACTCGACAAGGCACGTCGTCACTATAGAGGCTGGCCGCTCCGAGTCCTTGGAGGTCTGGGATGGCGAGCGTAGCGCCACCGACGGTGGTTGCGGCGAGGATGGAGATGGTAAACTGGAACCCGTGCCACCGCTAGCACTCTCCGTCTGAAGGACAGATGAGGTCACCAGTAAAGAAATTTTTTAGCGCACGTTTGTGTTCTCTAATGACAGTATTCCATGAGTGGAAGTTATATTGTGAAATTTAAAGTTTGTATAAGCAGAATTTGAATCTTTGCAAAATTTTTTAATACCGTGAAATTTGAAGTTTGTATAAGTAGAATTTTAACCTTTGTAAAATATCAATTAGAAACAGTTTATGTTCTTTTCAACAATCCTAGTCGAACTCTTTCGTCAGAGCATCTGTGATTTTAGCTGCCAGCACAAGGCTCATACTTGCTCAGCAATAATCAGGAATGCACTCATTGAAAAATGAAGACTGGCATAGAAATGTTAGTTACAAATGTTAGTAGTTACAACTTCCTTGTAATAATCTCAGATTTGAGCATACCAGATTCATGTCTAAATGGATTCAAGTTGGCCAGATACAAAAGACAGAACTGTTAATCAAATAGTTGCCGATGCATAACTTCCATCGGATGCTGTCTAGTTATCTCTATTGTAGTGCTGCTGAAGACCAACTCAGATCAAATTTTAATTCAAATCATTTACTTAAAATTATCCTAATAGTTGTGATACTTGAATGAGAACTCTCAATTTCTTCAAGTGATCTTGAAAACAAAGACAGAGCAATAATGACCACCAAATTTCAGAGAAGAGTAGATCAAATTGAATAACCTTACTCCTACTCATGTGCTGTTATTGAAAACAGACACAATACCTCTCCAACTTCCTATGCAGAGAACTACTCCATTTGGGCGGGTTTATCTTTTTTCTGTTTAGCTGATCTAAATCCTTCAACCAACAACATTTTTACAGAGGCAACGCTTCATTTCAGACTGGTTATTCATTGTTTTTTTAATATTTTTAAAGCTGAACTTATCCAGAGCAGAGAAAGGCTCTGATTTGACGCACAAATTTGTCAGTGGCTGCTCTCATTACACGATGTTTTGGATAAAATTACTCGCCACACACAAAAATGACGAGGACGAAATAACTCAGCCTCGTTAATTCCTCCTCCTCCTCCTCCTTCTCCATCAAGGGGGTAAAGAGTCAGCAGGAATGCCATCACACTTTCTAATGCTGATGCCATGCAAGCAAAATCCTAGCATGATGTTCACAGTTGATAAAGCGACGACTCACCAGAGACGAGTCAGGAGAGCCCGGGTCCTGGAGGCCATGCAGCGAGGCGCGGTCGGGAGGCAGGGCTTGGAAGAGGCACATCACGTACATCATGACGGACTTCTTGTCGGGGGTCTGCGTGTGCACATCTAGGCCAGAAACGTGAAATTACAACACGCATCACCAATGCAGCATAGAGGAAACCATTGAAATCATTTAAATGAAGTATGATTCAACTCTATGCAAATGAAATGAGAGAAACGAAGAAGGAAACTGACCAATCACTTGAAGGCCAAGAAATGAAGTATGATTCAATTCTACGCAAAGAAATCAGAGAAATAAAGAAGAAAAATTCACCAAAGAATAGCAGCCATACATTGGTGAGTTGTCACGCATTTATGGGTCAAACATGTCTGGTACAGCTTTATTAACTAAAACACTCTATAAGAAACATTTTCCATTACTACTACAACAAAAGTAAGAGCATTTGATGATAAGAACAATTTCATAACTTAACTTAAGATGAATTTCTCCAAATAAGCAATATTGGAAAAGGAGGGAGTGAAAATCACAACAAATTTTGGACCTCAAATGATCACAACACAATGGTGAAAACAGAATGAAAATTTCAAGTATTTTGAAATACGCTTAAACAACCAATTTGAAGTGGAATCGCTTCTCAGATATTAGGAGGCTAAATTCACAGATGCTCCAGCAAAAAAAGTTAGACTGGGTGGAAAACAAATTGTAGCATTTATTGCTAGCAGATCTGTCCAATACTTTGTAGCAAAAAATGTGGTATAATAATGAAAATCTTCAAAAATGTAGTTCAATTTTGATAGAACTGGCATGACCTAAGTCACTCATCTAAGTACTTTACAACTGAGCATTATTTATAAAAAATATAGTCAGATTGACCACAGTCATTAGTTTCATATTATATTCTGTCAGAAAAAATCTATAAACACATTCAGATGCAGCATGGGATCCAACTAACACTACAACCAAATCAGGAACACAACCTGACAGGCTCAACGCTGATGGCCAGGAAGTCATGAAGTACCTAATTTTTTGCAGAAATGCCACGTATAGCTACACAAACAGACCCTTAAGAGTAGCCTAGAAGCATTACAACAATTAGTGACAGCGTTCAGTATTGCTGGCTTAGCAGAGCAGTGAAATCCAATTTGTTGTAACGCACTATTTAATTCACCGCATCTCATTCAACAACACAGAATCAGTGAAACCTGTGAATACCTTCAAATTTTATAAAGCGATTTCATCAGATCTCATGTTGCAGTGATACATTCGTGAGTATTTCAAGCAATCACAATGTCATCAAATCTAACACAATAAAAACACCAAACTGTACACCTCCGAAGCAAAACCACTAGATTTCCTGCAATAACAATACGCAAGTGTTCAAAGTAACGGCAATACAATGAGATCTTCAGCAATAACACTTGACTACAACGGCGATCCCGTCAGATCTCTGGCAAAAGGACTATTTACCAATAGACCTTACAACACCAGTAAGTCTCATGCATACCTTCAGGATCGAGAAGCTGGTCGATGCCAAGGTGTTCACTGGCAAGACTGAAGGCATGCTGCAGGCGAGCAAAGGGCACTTTATTGGCAAGTGACACCCACTCGAAGAGGTTAGGACGATGTCTGTGCAGCAGGGCATTGAAGGCAAGTCCGTCGCTCCAGCTGCTGCTGAAGTTACGAATATCCACTCCACTGTAGCCCTGCGAGGTAATGAGCATTTCAGGCTATACAAAATAAAAAACATCATGCTGGGGGGATTCAAAGATACCTATTGCTTGTGATATTCTAATAATTGCTATATTACCTGAAAATAAAGTTATAGATTAGATTATTCGCCACTTTAAAGCCCCCCCCCCCCNACAACAGGACCAGCAGCAAACCGAAAAAAGATGGTCCTCAACAAAACAAAAAATGTATTCTATTTCAAGAAAAAGAAGGCCTACCTCTCAGCTCGGGACCCCATATTCTCCCCTGGGAGCGCTAATTCCCACGGAGACAATAGCGGCATTCCCTTGATGTTTCAAAACTTATAATTCTATATCACTAATATTTTACACACAATGGGGGGAGGGCGCACAAAGTATTTCATAGCAATTAATAATATTAAAGAAACTGGGTACGATGCCCCAGTTAAATTTCAGTAAGGCTTCAATGCTGATACAGGTGCTTCAATGCTGATACAATGCATGAACAATGATCTGATGCAATTAGATCATTGACAAGAACACTGCTCACACGCACACTCAATTATCGTGTCAACAGGCCTTATTTACGCTGGCATCACTAGTGGGACGCAAACGTGATGATACTCTCACGAGCATATCGGACGCCACGCATTATTAGATAAGGAATTTTTATTTAAAGAAAAACTTAGTAGAAGGACAGTACCATTGAACAACAGTTTTTGTAATTCACAAATTAATCGTAAGCAATAGGCCTTCATAAAAAACAAAAAACAATTTACAGATAAATGACGTCTATAACGAAAAGACTCGCAAACTTTTCATTTATAACCTATTCCTCGAGTTATTCTACTCAAGTTCAAAACAGAATCTAGGATCTGGTCTTGAATGTCGATAAAACAAGGGTACCAGATTTCATAACCAGATATTTACAGCTACAACATGGAAATTTGTAGCACACACATTCAGGAGAAGTACTTCAGTAAATAAATTATAATGCTTATCAGAATACAAGTGGACCGAGTTCGAAAATAAAAACGACATTCAATTAAAAATGGACGAGTAAGAGTAAAGAGCAAGAGCCTACATGGCTTGAAGGCCAAACAACTTGCGATTAACCCTTCGAGAACAGTCAATTTCATTTTCATCAACTGAAACATTTAGAATAATTCCCGGTTTTTGCGCACTAAATTGAACATACTTGGCTAGTGGTGTTTTAAAACAAAGTCTAATCAAATTTAATACACTTGGGCAGTGGCATTCTAAATCAAATTTAACCTACTTAGGTAGTGGTGTTTTAAAGTCAGGAAAATTTCTCACCTTTGTGCTTTGCCGACACCAGGCCAGCAAAGTCTTCTCGAGGCTCGTCTGCTGCAGACCCGCCATCACCTCCTTCAGCACGCCCTGCACCTGCGGGGGCACGGACACCTCTAGAGCGCGGCAGGCCCTAACACAAAACAAATGAACCCTGGCAGCCCAACTGAACAATGCCCACAGCCGTGATAGTAGTGAGAACGTGCCAAAGTGAAACTCAAGATTTTATGGCATGCACTCGCCTTCTGGAGAGAAAAATTTTACAGAAATTTAGATTGAAAAATTGTGGAACACTAACACATTAAATGAGTACACTCATGGGCAAACTCACTCGACTTAATTTTTTTTTACATGTCTAAGGGATTTTTTGCAACGATTGTTTTAATTTATATTTTCAATAGACAAAATGAACCAATCTACAATTAAAACACACCTACTAATCCTAACTGTTTATTTTTACATGCTAACTACATGAAAATTAACGCCTTAAGAAACTGGAATAGCGAAGAATACTAGCTAGTGCACATTTATTTCAACTTCCTAATTAGTCCTTGGGCAGTTGGACGTTGATCATTCATCATAGCAAAAAAAGCTCGGACGTTTTGGCAAGCTGAATGAGCGCTAAAGAACTGGAGCCCCGACAGTAGGGATGAACGTGACCAGAGTAATATCCCGAAGTTGACGACTCATCAGAAAACTTTATCAAATAAACGTTGCATGCATGTGTACTCAAATAAATGCTTTTTCTAACCATTGCAGTCTTGCAGGATAAATGCCGCAATGTGACTTAAATAAGCCCCTTAGTGTGACCACAGGCACACATGACTAATAATGTTACGATACCGGAAAGATAAAATGAAAACACAATTTAAGTGCATCATTATTCATTAATTCATTCTTCACAGTCATGAGAAAAAATATGACAAAAAAAGTAGCACTTGAACAAAAAAAAAGGACAGTAATACAACTGTAACAGAGAAAATAGTAAGTACCCTGTGCCTTTACAAACTATTTTTTTCAATTGCGCCATCATTTGTAGTGCATATTTTTGCTGATTTCTCCCTTGAATAATTGTGTTGGAAAAAGCACAACCAGGTGAGACAAGTATATAATATTACCTCCATAGTCTGTGGGAAGTAGACGTGTAGGCTAACTCACTGACCTGCCAGTGCAGTATGACGGCCCACACTAAACCAAGAGTTATCTTTGGAGATCCATCAACAATGTGGTCCGCAGAGATGTTGACAAGCTTCACGTTGTGGGAAGCAAGCACATCCAGGGCTCGTCTGACGTTGCTGAGGCGGTGCACGCGCATGCCTCCTTTCTCGCGGGCCTGAACATGCCAACAAGTTAGAATTAAGTCTAGCAAGTTCGAATTAAGTCTTAAGTTAAATCCAGTCTTGTAAAAACTTAAAACAGAGTTTGTACTCTTTCAAGTATAGTTATACAAGCTTTTATACCCAAATAAAGTTATGGCTACCTTCCACTGATGTAAGAGATTAACATACAATAGAACACATTTCACCAGACAATAAGAACCTTAGCAACAAAAAAAGAGAAAGATATCCAAATTGTTGGCGCTTAACAAGTAAAATTTAAAAATCAAATCCGAGCAATAGTGGAAAAAATTTAACAACCAAGCAGAGGTCATTCTGCCCATTCATGAAGCATCAGCTAAAGAGAATGATTTTAACATAACACCTGTTAGGAAGAGAATCATAGGGAAACATTCATTAGAAAAGGTTTTCAGAGCAACACCTGCTAGAGGAGGATCTCAGGGCAACACTTTTTAACTTTCGAGAAAAAATCCAGTGCTCCAACTGCTAAGAGGATTTCAGAGCAACACCTGCTGGAAAAGGTTCACAGTGTAACACCTGCTAGAAAAAGTTCTAAGTCCAACAGCTGCTAGAAAAGGTTCTCAACGTAAAACCAGATGAAATCAATCCTCTTAGAGTTATTTATGGGTCATTACAGCATACCATTGACAGGAAAAATGTCAGCACAAGCATAGATGTTATACCAACATTTTAACACCCGAGAAGTATGAGGGTATATTTTCTAACAACTCCCAGATGTAAGGGCTGTCAAGAATATGTATGACTAGCAAAATAAAACCAAAGCAAAACAGAGTTAAACCAAATCTTTGGGATACAATTACATTTCAGCATTATCACACTCAAATTCATGGCTTGATGAATTCTAACAAATATCACAAATTAAACACTAACCAAAACTCATAAGTATATAAACTTAGCTTACAAATTAGAACACATTGAAAAACTCCAATTTTATCTAATCAAGAACATATCTTCAATGGCAATCATCAAATGAGACAAAAGCCTAGTCCATATTTGCTACCATTTTTCCTCACAATTGTAATGAACTCCAACCAAGCTTGATATGTATGAAATTTCAATTAGCTACAAACTTGGAAAAAGGAACTGTAAGCAAACATTGCACTCTTGCACTGAAGCTGTTTAAGCTTAATTATAACAGTTGTGTCTTTAAATATCACATTCTGTATGTCATGTAATATAGACTGTAATAAAAACAATTACTGAAAACATAACTTTAAACACAAAAATAATCTATTGATAACAGTTGTCTCTGATAATGAAAAAAAAAACTTAACCAAGTTTCTCAGTAAGTGCTACACTCAGAATTTAAATGCTACATTATCAAATAATAAGCTTACTTCAGAATGACTCTCAAACATAAGTTTTATTCAGATAACCTGACTAATTCACAAAAAATTCTTTTCCTACAAAGATTCAACAGCAAATTCTAACAAATTTCATAGACATATGTTAACTAATATTAATCCATTTGCTAGTTATACCAGAACCACATTCAACCCTTCATCAGGAGGGTTTTCATTTAATTTCCTTGATTCACGTCTACAACTACGAAATAGGTACTGCTTCATGCACTAACAACCGTCAGTGTTCAATATTTATTTGGAAAATTAAATTACCTTTCCCAGTCCCAGACACAAAGGCATCTCAAATAGCATTTCAAACACTGTGTGACAAACATTAGGGACCATTTTGCCCAACTCCACAATGCGAGCCTTCGAACTTACAAGATTTACGTCAGTGATATCTTCGAGAAATTCTGTCTGAACATTCTCCTCATTTCAAGAAGCAAGTTAGCCATGTTGCTGCTGATACCTCAACTCACATGTTTTGTGTCTGTGAGAATCTCAAGGAGGAGGAGCAACTTAGTTCCATCTCTGAGATCATAGAAGAGATCAGTGACAGGAGACTCTCCCCTCTTACTCAGCTGGCTGTTCACCCACTTGGCAAAAGTCTTTTTCTGGACATCCTCTCTCTCATCTGAAACAAAACAACCATGTTACTGAACAAAATATGGAAAACAATCCTATTTGAAAGTTTGAAATATTTTTCCCAACAAGGTGCATGAAAATTTTTGAATAGTTCTTTAGAATCTCATTGATACTCTTTCACTCATTCACAGTTCTGTAATGAGCCAGTCAATATTTAACTACAGGTACTTAGTTTTTACCCTTAAAACATAAAAAAAAAACTTTTGCACTTATATTCACTATCTGTTTGCTTGCAGCTACCATGTAGTGTTAACCCCACTGCGTCTTACTAGGAATTTGCATATAAATTGTTTTTCACATTACCATATCCCATACTTCAATTCAAGATATTTCAAAACTTTGTCATGGCAGATTTCACTTAATAGTGTTCAAGAACTTGGCAGCCTCTGAACACAATTGTAATATGTGTTACCAGTTGAAAAGAAATATTTAGGAGGGCAATTGTCTAATTAAGGAATAGTTCTTCCAATGCAAACAATTTCAGAAAATATTAGCACAGCTAACCATCAGAAAGAACCATCTTAAGATCTTTTGCAAACCATTATTAAATGGGCAAATTTTTTTCTCAATATAACTTTAAAAATTTAGCACAATGTTACAAGTTTGAAACCTGAGCATCTACAAAATATTTAAAAATCTCATTTTCACTTACAGCTTATCAGTTATAGAAGAGCACAGAACCAGTGAGTAAAACTGCATAGAGCTTGATGAAAATGTTGAAATAGAATATTGTGATATGCATTAACTTGGCATTAAAAATGTATCCCATTTTCTCTTCTTGAACTACAAGGGTAAAGTTAATTGAAACAAAATAAACAGATGTAGAAGAAAATTACAAATACCAAGAGCTTTCAAGGTTTTTGACACTGGACATATTTATAGTTAAGGTACACAGATATAAAATGAAGAGGAATAACTCAAGCCATGCCCAAATTCAATATCATTTTAAAAGAAATTCTACAAAATCTTTTTAATAATGTACATTTAGCTTATCCTAACATTTATAATGATTGGTTAACAGTTTTATGAGTTTTCTCTATCTACTAAAGTCAAAGAAATATACTAAAGCTAAAATCGGAATTTTTTTGAAATCTTCCCAACAATTGACATATTAAAACAGTATACATAGAGAACCAGCCATGGGCAAGACATTTTTAAATGAATGTTTCTTTATTCAAAAATTGCCCGTATTGTTTCCAAACATTCAAGTTTCATCAGCCAGTGTCAGAAGTAACACAGCAGCAGGGAAGACTTGGCTACATAAGCATAAGCTCAACAAATTGTGGTCCTGGTAAGCTATGCACAAAGTTAAAAAATAAGGCATCTGCTAGATGCACAGTTCATGCAAGCATTGACTTTAATAGACCCACAGAGAAGAGTATGGGACTGCTTAATTATGCCCAGACACAATAATGGTGCAACATTTGTAAAATTCAATGATTTTCCACATAATTATATCCAAACAATGTTTAAACATATTGAAAACAAACATTTCCTTCAGAATAAAAGAAAGTTATAGATCAAAGTGGGTAAATGTTTTTTTTTACTTACAGTTCTCAGGACTAAACCAGTAAAATCTACTTGTAAGACCAGCACCAGAGCAAGACTATTATCATCACTCTTCATGGTTACAATTTAAACTATTGGATATTAAACTATTAGTACCTAAGACACAAATTGAAATATTTTTCTAAGGGAACATTGTTAGTTATTATCTGTTACTTTATAATGATGCCGATAATTATAAATAGTAAATATCCTTAATAAATACAACGTTCAAAAATTGAGTCAGTAGCATATTCTTGAAGATCTTTCTTGCAATTTTACTATTCTTGGCCTTAGAACAGTCCTTCAAAATTTGATACACAAGTCTCAAGTAATTCAAGGCATTGATTTTTTTATTCCAACCACAACAGTCAGAAATCGGTTATTACATTACATTAAATTTGAATTACTAACCAAACGACTACCCTAAAACATTTCTTGTCCCATACAAGACATACAATATTAACATATGAATGAGAACAGTTAGCAACATTGAAATCTAACGCAGCAAAACGAGATGAAATTTCAAAACGATGCAACAGGTTGTTTGCGATCCAGGAGCTCCCTGACCGGGCAAGATCTACGTTCACGTCAACACTTAATTTACAACAACGTCTTGAATAAAAACACACAAAGCCGGTAAAATCAATAGAAGATAAATTTTAAAACGAAACATGAACCCTTTGAATTTTTAGGACATGAGCTTTATCTAACAAAGCACATAACTTTCAACACGGCATCATCCATCACAAATATAACGGGCAATTGCAACTTGGGCAATTGCTTCGGCACTGCACCTTCTGATAACAAGTGTAGACATTTAAATTCACGAATATTAAAAATTATAAATAAAACCATCCAAATGAAATATCACACCTTTGAATATTCCTTCCATGGTTGATGCTACAGCATAGTCGCTGTTAAATCAATCTTTTCACGCAGTGTATAACGACAACAGAACGACGCAACCTACCTCACTACGACACGATACACACTGACTTGTTTTGGAGCGGTGAAGTCTACAGTCAACTCCGCGAGATGTCCAAAAGTGAACATGAGGCATGATAGAATATTATACAACCATGTATAGAATTGAAAATTTTCAGAACCTATGCGGAAAAACACACGAATAATTTCATTGACCTAAAAGACACATGAAGCATTTCTATTTTCATCTGCATTCCGCGCATGCGGTTACAGTCGTGCCTTTACAGCTCCGAGAGGAGTGCCGTCTGCACTTCTAAACTGTTAAATGAACAAAAAAATTATTATCTTTAATATTTCAACTCCTTATATATATGGTGTGCCATCACTTTTTTAAATATGTCTGCCGTAGAAATGATACGTAACTAATTATTATTCGTTACGCAGGTCTCATTTAGCGTTATTCATTTAATAGGTCACCGATAACCTGTAATAACTTCAAAGTAAACGACACCATTAACACAACAGGTGTTCTAAACTCATGGCTCAAACATCAATTATTGGCCACCATTTATGCGTTATTACTCTATCGATTCTCTGTTGTCTTGGAGAGCATTGAAATTGAAATGAACCACTGCGTTATGTCCATGAAACTTGTTTAATTACCTTGACTTCAATCAATTCAATGAATTTTTTTTTTAAATTCAAGTATTATTTAGGTATTACCTAAAATGAAGATTCAAATGAATTAGAGAGAATAAACCACAATTCCTTAAGAGTGGAAGTTCCTCTGAAGTGTTATCGTAAATCATACATGTCATTTCAGCGTAGTCCTTCGAAAAAATTATCGTAATTTATTTCCTTTGACACAAATTTAATTACAGTTCGGGATTTGGTTGTTGTGTTAGTTGGATCCTATGCTGCACATGTACATAGATTTTTTTCCTGACAGAATATAATGCGAGACTAATCACGGTGGTCAAT
>JACJUY010000859.1:12122-23912 GCA_014220935.1 Platorchestia sp. MABIK | reverse complement strand
TTAACTTTATGAACTATATGTTTAGCCGCATGGATTGAAATTTTAGATGGACACCTTGGATGAGGTAATCTCGCAGTGAGCGGACCGAAATGATGTTATTCAGGGAAGAGTTTCAGCAATGGTTGAGAATGGTTCTTTTAGCATAGATGAAATTCTTTTACATGCCAAGCCACTTTTAGGAAACTGAACAATTAATTCGCAGGTCCTTTCTGGTAATTTTTTTGTCTCCACCGTATTAGTCGGTGCTCTATGGCGCTCTATGACACTGCACCTGAAGTCTGCTGTTGTACGTCAGATTATTTGTATAAAAATTTGTACAATATTCCTGTCACGCAATCCACTCCAGTACGTTCGAGGACTGTTTATTAACGCTTCAATGCTTAGTTTTAGGGTGAGCTGGCCTTTTTTTAGGTGAAGGTCTAATACTTTTGACGATATGATATCAATGTTTCACTCTATCTGTAGTCTTATTCCGAACATACATTGGGCTTTAAAAATTATCTTGATGTTCCATTTTCGATCATTTCGCCGCTGTGTAACTATGGTGAGTAAACTTTTAATTTTGTAACGGATATTCATTCACCTACTTTATATCCTGTATCTGCGTTGCCATTGGGAAGTAAATACTTTTTACAATAATTTTAGGCACAATAATTTCACTCATGGTAAGGAATAGTTTTCAATTTCTGACAATTGACAATAAAAATTTGTTCCTTAATCCTCGCAGATAAATTAATTCAAGCAAAACCTAGCGTCTTTTGTGCAGAAACATCTCTATGAATACATAAAGCTTACAATCTCGTGTTTACAATGAAGAGAAAATGCTGCATTGGTAGGCTAACAGATTCCTTGCTATTTAAGGAGTTAGGCTTTTTTCCAGCCTGAGAGCAAAACTTTTAATTAAATCAGATGAAGCTGTTGATATTCTACCGGCGCGGAAACTGCATTGGTAAGATTTGCTCTGATCAGGACCAGGATAAATTAAAAATAGTTCATGACACGCCATGGCGCAGCGTTAGCCGTCACTGGCTAAGTTGCTAGTTTGTGAAGCCACTGAGTTGTATGGAAATTAAGGACCGATATTTCTCACATGATTCTGGTGGACCGTTGGATAATTGCCTCTTTAGTCTGTGTCCGTAGAGGATCATAGTGTGGAATATCACAGCGCCATTATATGCAAATTACTAGTGTACGAGCCCCGCCATAAATGAACGAATACAAGAATCTCTATAAAGCACTTAAATTAATAAGATTATAACATTAAAGAACCATATTCTATGATTATTTGAAGAATTGAAGGTATGAGACAAGCGAGACTATTGTACAGGCTTCACTGCGTCTTGAATTTTTCTCATTTTAATCATTCATGTTAGGAAACCAAACAAATGAATCCATCTTAATAGTACCGACGATTGGAAAATTAGTTTTGCAGCTGTTCTGTGGCAAAACCCAAGATACACTCATCAAGCTTTTTTAGGTTTTAAAAAAAATCAACATCCATTGACGAAAAAAAACAAATAAAAAGTCAGTGGCTATCATTATACAGGATGCTAGGCTCGAACATGTCAGCCTTAGATTTCTGCCTGTAAATAATAACCAATATATCCAGAAGAGGGAAAGATTACAATTCAATCTTCATTTAGATTTCAAAATCGAAATCAATTAAAAATCGTGGGGGACGATTGTACATCGTCGTAGACACATGGAGGCTGAAAATTAAATCTCCGGGAAGAACAAATGTGAAAGTACAATGCGTCGGACATAATCTACACAACCTAACAGCTTAGAAAATTTAATCAATTTAACCAAATAACTGTATCTTTCTGCATTATTGAAAAAGCTGCGCGTGTTTGAACTAACCTAACTTTTACAGTTAATTCGTCTGTATTATCCCGTCTTTAAAAAGCAGGCTCATCTCATTTATGTCTTTGTTTTAAATAATCAACAACTCAGCAGCCTAATATCACTTTCTATGGTTGTGACTTTCATCATTAGTAAAGAATTTTATTGTTTTCAAGTGACATCAGCCTAAGATTTTGAAGTGAATGGTAAATATTCAAGTTTTTGTTCATTTCAATTATTACAAATCATGCATAATGCTGTACTTTCTACTTGAACTCGAATGAGAAATATGTGTCAGTAGATATCAGTTCTTACGAACTACTACATGGAGTAAAAGGTCGACTCACTCTTCAATTTCCTTCTGACGAGAGTTGTGCACCGTTTGCTGGAGTCGCTTCGCTCTTCCATGATCACGCTGCTGATGAATGTTATACTGTCGTCATGATCGCACGATTTGTCCAGGCTCATGTGACCAGGTGTGTGCGGGCACCCTCCGGCACTTGTCTCATCGAAAGTGTCTCCGTCGACCTCGTCAAGTTCGAGAATTGCTTCGCAGCGTACCATGGAAGGTTTCAAGAATATTTCCGCGACTTTGTTAGGGTTCATCGTGAAGTCGGATACAGCAGTCTCTCGAAAACTACGGTGTTTTGGCTTAAAACATTTGTACATGTAGTATCTCAGAAACTCACATTTGACTTATGATCGAAGAGCTCATGCAAGTAGCTAAAATACTGGTAGTTTCCGGGTAGTTGTCGAATGGACATGAAAAACAAAAACGGAGTCTTAAATTCAAGGTTGTGTTCAGTTTTGGCAGTTAAGTTTCAGAGAGGAAAAAAGTTGCTCGGGATGCTTCTCGTCGGTGTCCATACCTCTTTTTTACTCTGTTATTATCCATGATAGATCGCGTTGCTTCCAGGTGTTCCTTACGTCTTTTCAGCACAATCAGAATGACAGCGGACAGTGTCATTTCGATTTTGGCTCATCGGATTTTTTATGCTAGATAATTTCACCGTGGAATATAATTAAGTAAAACATTTGCATTGAAAAAATACTTACACTAGACTAAAGTCTCAACTATCACCTCAACTGGAATACCAATTACAGGCTAGAATGCTAAGCTGCAAGAGGTTCGCAGCCTAACTTTTGTGATGAATGACTTCACGTCTGTGTGAGTAAAATATTTAAAACATCAAACAAAAGTCGGTTCCATACCGGATTTTTATTTAAGTTTGTTCACAGTAAACATTTTAGATTATCACAAGAGAAAACAATAGATTAGACTAAGATGCACATAATTTGAAATTGCAAAATTTTACGTATCAGTTGTAAGTTTAATCTATTTCAATTTTTGATTACCAAAATCTTTAAGATCTTTAAGAAGTTCATTCACATACATATTAAGTAAGCTGGTAAAAAATAATTATAAATCTGGGTAAACGATTTTTCAGAAGAATTTTGGGAGTTAGATCGCTCTTATGCAGCGATCTTTGGCCTTGTATAATTCAGGTTCTACGAACAATATTTTTCAACAAAAGGTCTTTGTTATCTCCTACAGTTATCCAAGAGATCCCCATTTTTCAAATTATTTTTTTAATCCAACTGAAACTGAACGAAGAAGCACCAAAACCAATGTTTTTGCCTTGAGCTGGGCATTTTTGCACGTTTTCTGATCTTCGTATAAGATTTTTCCCCTCATGACCATATACTTTTACATAAAAAACACACTGACTTTCTAAAACGCACTCAGTAAAACATCACGGCCGCTGTTACGTGACATTTTCTAAGAACGTATGGATATAAAACACTTAAAATCTACACTTTGATTTTTTTGCCATAACCATGATAACGAGCGCATGAGTGCGCGTGCGCGAACGCCTCAGGTTTACTGAAGAAGCTCGTCCTTACACCGCCTTAGTAAAAGCGCGTCGGCTTGGCTGCAGGATGCCACCACACAGAGCCTCTCTGTGAGGGTATGGGCCGCCCTACCGCAAATGTCGATATGAGGCGCTATAGAATAACTCGTGTGGCTCGTGTTTACTAAACAGGATTTTCCTCGGTGTCTGAATGCAGTCACAAATGTAGCTTAATACATACATCATGACAGTTTTTAATTTATGAAAAAAGTACAGACGCAAATTGTATTTTACATCTCATACGTCAAATATCAAACTCGGAGTTTAAGCATCCACTCTCGTCGCTTTGGGAATTTTTTAATGATGTTTACTTTAGTGTTGCTCAACCAGGAGCATATTTTCTCGTCAAATAATGTTGGATGAACAGATTGGCATTTATAATAGCAAGAAGCATCACAGACATCCAATTTTTCCGTTAGTGCATGCAGTACCAAAAAGATTTACAGTTCTCAAATGGTAAAACAAATTTAAAATGACAGGTTTTTCCGTCATCTCTCTTGATTGAAAAAGTTGGAAATAGGAAAAAATAAAAAATGATCCATTGTAGAATTGTTCTCATAACAGACACTTTACCCTTTAATTTAAGAAAAGTCAGTTACACACCCAAGGAAGTACAATAGTTTTATCATTTTACTAAGGAAAGTTGGTAAGGTAATATCAGACCCTGAACACGTGCTAAAGGCGCTTATGTCACACTTTTCGTATGGATTCCTTTGCGGGAACAGAGCAGGAATGCCGGGGGCATTCAATGGCCAAATTCCTCGAGATGAAACTGTCAAATTAAATAAATCCTGGCAAAGCACGCGACTCCGCTCCGCAGCTCCGAGACTCGGATGACGCGCATTGCTCATATAACATACGTCCACATTATTCAAGGTGAGTGTAGCATAGTTTATCTCCAACAGTTGAACTTAACCTTTGACCAATTTGGATTTCCGTCGGAGTATGATCATTACTTACAGGCAAAAGTACCAAAATCTATAATGGGAATTTCATTTTTGAACTTACACGTGAGACTTGGTTTTGCATATTAAACTGAAATAATACTTAAAATCTATAGTTCGTTTTCAATTCTTGTAAAAATGTTTGCGGAGTTCAAGTTTCGAGGCGTTATAAATCGTCTATCAATTGGTTGTGAAGACACTCTACCCCGGCTGCGCTATCAGCTGCAGTCTCGAGACTGTTTTGCGAGGCAATGCCAAGGGCAATACCCGGTAGTTGTTGCTGATGTTCCTGATTGTATTGACGGGGCACAAAACGAATGGTCAAGAAGTTCGTGATTGTACGAATCATTTCACCTCGGGGTTTCTTTTTAACCTTTTCTGTTGTACTTTTAAGACAGGAGGAGAGTTCCTGAGTAATTGGTGATTGTGCGAATTGTTTATGATTCTGTTTACTGTTGAGGCATGGGTTGAGTAACAAAGTAATTCATGATTGTACGAATTGTTTCTGATAGTATCAAGATGGGTTATGTTTATTGTACTGTTTTCCTTGCTTAGCCATGTTCTTGAAATTTTGAACATGGCAAAGGACGTTTACGTAATGACGAAAATGGAAACGATGGAGGTTGTCAAGTTGCGTACTGAATGAATGCGACAGCCCCTGAACAGCTTGACAGCGCTTAGTGGTCTGGCTATAGTTAAAATGGTGCTCGGAACGAGCGATTGGCCATGCCATCACTGAATGCTGAGCTGACTGGCTATCACGGAAGCATTTGTTTCGAAAGCGATGTTGGTTGGACGCAGAGGACAAAATTAATGTTTGACATTTTTAGTCGACGTCGACTCGACGTCATTCTTAGGTAGACGACGCGTTATGCGAACAGTGTTAGCTGTGTGGTGCAAAGATGATGCAAAAAATGCTTCTCGTGCAGAGATGTTGCAAAATGCAAACTAGTCAGCACAGTGGTCACACAATCACCAGACAACTGAGGGTTCTGTTACGACTGCGCGTCCTCGACTGGCGAAGCATCTCTTGTTTCCGCACGTTCGCGCTCACTCAAAGGCATTAGTGCACTACGACCGCGCTGTTGGTGCGACTGTCCCGCATTGCAGCTGAATACTTCAACGAGGGCTGACCTACTACCACTGCTTATGTGCTTATGTGCTTATAATGCGGGTCCTACAGTGTACCTGTTACTTCAATTCGTAACTAACGAATGCGTCACAAGTGGCTCGATATAAAGAGAGAGCTGAACGCGTACGTGAAAGTTAAAACCGTTCTCCGCTATTAAACAACACTTAATTGCTTGCATACAAGCGGTGTACGGCTGTTTGGGATCAGGTACTAATCTCGTTTAAGAAAAACATTGAAGTTTTGAGGCTGAAAACTCGATCTGCTGCGGTCGTAAACGCAGAGCAGATTGTAGCCCGCTGTTCGAACAAAACTTAATTGACGTCGAGAGGTCAACGACGGAGAACACAGTACTCGCATTACAGCATGTAGCGTCGCTGCAAGAGATAAATCTCTGCATGAATGAAGGACTTTGCATTATTTAGTGCTTGAATGGTTCGAGTGGTGATGTAAGTAGAACACGTGGGATGAGTGTTAAGTACTTCCAACGCTCGACTGCACGACGCCAACAGCTTTACATGCCTAGGTAAACAAGGATGGGCGTAAAGTAACCATGAGGCCACAGGCCGCAACACGGAGAACTGAGAGCTCTCTAGCGCGCCTGAGGGGAGGATGTATCCTGAGCAGCGTGCTTCATGTGTGAAGTGATGTGTGCAGGCAGTCTTGCAAGCACCTGTAACAACACCTTGCGAAGTGATGTGTAATAAATAGTTCAGAGATGTTGCACTTCTATTTCTGACAGGCGAGGCTGCAGCGTGAACGACGTTCGGGAAAGTGATGCGATAAATAGTTCAGAGATGTAGCACTTTTATCTTTGACAGGTGAGGCTTCAGGGTGATCGAAGTCTGGAAAAGTGATGCAATAAATAGTTTAGAGATGTAGTACTTTATCTCTGACTGGGGAGGCTTCAGCATGAACGACGTTCGGGAAAATGATGCAACAAATAGTTCACAGATGTAGTACTTCTATCTTTAATAAACGAGGTTTCAGTTTGAACGACGCCCTGGGAAGTGATGCAATAGATGTAGTTTGTCGATCTCGAACAGCGGAGAGTCAATGTGTTTGTTTTTAAAAAAACGTAAAACAGTATAACGTCAAAGTAAGAAAGATTTAAAACAAATCCGAAACAGAACAGTGGAGTCTGGATTAAGTGTGTGAGCAGAATTAAAAACATGATATTGCGCACACTGGGTGTACTTGCACTCGGAAGCCAAAAAAGTGCATTCGAGCATCGACGAAGACTGAAGGAGCATCGTGCTAACATCAAGAAGAGCCGCCAGTGGGACGAGATCTGATACAAAGCGAGCGAAGCGACTTTATTCCTTAGTGCTACAATAAAAGTTTCACCTTAACACCAAGACATTGGAATAATTGGCACGTTGAAATTATAGAAAGAATTCAATTCAATTACACGAGTCGGATGTTAAATGCTGGGAAATGTCTCGCGTAGACCACGGCAGTGACGGCAGAAGCTGGGTTTACGGGAGGGTGAAGACTCTCACGAGAATATCGGTTGTGTCAGCCTGAGGCAGAAACTTTGGTGGATGTTTCATCGTCCCTTGTACTCATTGATACAGCAAAACTAATACGGTGTGAGAAAACTGTATTTCTCACAACACAAGCTGCCCTATCATTCTAAATTAAGATGATTGTGAATGAATTAATAAAAAATAATCGTGAAAGTTTAAGCATCATACCCAATTTGATGGGAAAAATTTCTATATGTTTCCCAACATTTTTTATTATGTACTTCAGAATTAAAAAGTGGGGAACTAAGTTTGGCGAGCAATTAAATAATTAGAAAATTAAGAGTCATAGTCACAATCCACAAGAAGTAAAAAAGCCTCGTACAGTCAAACTGGAAAATTTTACATCAAAAAATGATTCTCTAGTTAAAGGATTAAAGTTCAAAGTCCTGAAGACGAGGAACTGAAGCGTGAACCAATAAGCCGCTCCGCAGGGGCGTAAATCAAACTGGTTTATGCAACTCTCTAAGATAACGGGAAGAAAATATTGTATAGGAGATTCTAACATATACATCCAAATTAATTGTCTCCGTTTTAAATAGCTTCAACAATAATTGACAAGCATGAAAAGCATCTACTATTAAATTTTGGAATGTTACATGAAACTCTCATACATGTTTACTTGAGAATTCTGTTTTGACTACATGATAGTTTATTAGATTTGAAAATGAGTCTCGATAATTGTTCTGCGAAATTTAGGGTTACCTTCACACATCTCTAAAACAAGCGCAAATATGTAATTTAATTCCTGTAAAAAAAGGCTGGGAAACTGGGTAAACCAGAGAATTTGCTTCTTACTTTATTTAAAACACAAAATTATACGTGCAAAAACATTTCTCCCCATTTTCAACGCATAGTCTTGCAGCATTTGAATTGAAGAATACATCAGAGGTCGTCATTTTGAGCCAGAGTTCGACATGAAGTATGAAAACTCGCTATGATTGGAGAAAGGGATCGTATACTCGTGCGCTGTGCAACCTAAATTTTTGAGTTAAGGAGTATTTTTCAATTTTATTTCAATAAAGTTGAGAGACAAATATGTCTTACCATCAATTTGATTTCAAATGCCTTAGAATTAATTTAATATCAGGATTAAATAATGTCAGAGCCGGTCCACGCTCTAAGCTCTCGGGTCAAGTAAAGATTGTGATTAACTTCTTCTTTTAACGGGAAGCATGCCGGCCGCGCTGTGCGGAGTATCGAACCGACGACCTAAGAGAGAGGCGAGCACTCTAAATCACTATAGCCAACGCACCACAAGGTTGCGATGAGCTCTTCACGATAGGGCAGTGGTGAATTTGCGAGTTCCGGTAAATGCTCTGCATAAACACACACTTTTCTATCATCTATATTGGCAATTGGAAATTCGATCCCGTGTTTCTCCAACGCTCACGATATGACACTTTTTACTTTTTTGTTCACTTGAACATCAGACACTAAGTTAATTTTTTCGTTAGAAGAATTCAAGGTGTGTATGTGAACACTTCTGTTTCTTTCAAAAATACTGCAATCATAACAAGAATATGACACTTCCTAAAAGGACTTGTTCACAAAGAAAATGTGCAGTGGGGAAATTATAGTTTCGTACGAAAAAGATAGTTTGCTTACCCTTTCTAATGTTAAATGTTTGCATAGAAACTGACAGTTGACCGGGTATTTTTTTAAGGTGAAGTTAAAATTTCAAATGAGGGTATAAAAACGCCAGAGTTAAAATATGGTTGTTGCTTCACAACGGTAAATAACATTGCTGCCAGGGTACTTTTAAACAAAGAACAATTTCCCCACAAAACCCCAGTACTGCAATGTTAATATGAATTATATAAAAATGAAACACTTTCGAATATTTTGCCTTGATAATAATATGCGACAAATTTTTGTCCAGTTGTTTCAATCTGATTTCTTCTCACAGACTTCATTTTGAGTGAAACATTTACAATGGGATGAAAGTATTTAACTCTTTGGTTTATACAGTGAAGCAATCCCGTCAATCTTACAAATCACCCGATGCTAAATGAAACAAATACCTCATCACTAGCATCAGATTGAGAGTAGTTCATTGTTATAAACTTGATTGGTTTACTGAAAATCATTTCGTAATTCCTTTATTGCACATATGAAAGCGTAAAAAATGCAAATGTTAGACTAAGAATTTTTCCATCCGAGTTCCTTTAACTTTAACTTTAATATGAAGACATACAATTTTACCGACATTCCCTCGAATCACGAATGGGTTCTATCGATTAATAATCATTCGTTTCCCTGCTTACACACGCACGTTGTACAAGGTATTGGAATGCAACAAAGCCCGACAAGGGCAGCGCAACAAAGGCAATTCCAGTACATGCATTTAGAGGTTATGTATTTATTTGTAAAGAAACAAATTACCAGAAAAGCATGCGCAGTACACTGGTCTCGTGCACGAAAGGAGTTAATTGTCTGGTCGAGCTTGGACGGCAGGAAACGAGAAAAAGCTTGTTGGTCTCATTAAATACGAAAAACTAACGGGCTTCAGTGCTCTACCCATTGCAGGTTGGTCATCACTACGAAGGAAATTACATTTACGTCAAATGGAGTTAGCGCAACACTTTTGTGCATCAGAAACAAATGCTTCGGCAGTTCGACGCTGGGTTTTTCAAAGCACACTGTAATGAATTAACCATAATGCTGTAAAACATCCAGTATCCTGCGTCTATAATGTTAGTAAATGATTGCTCCTGCTTCTGACTACTTTGTGTACTATAGTTATGAGTTATTCTTCCCCTTATTTTATTTACATCCAGCTGTTGAAATCAAGTTTGTGATCAACATTTCTACTGAATAATTTAAATTTAATATGTATCAACGCGTCAGTATTTTTCAAGATACTGTAGAGGGTGTCCTGACAAATGTATCCAATGATTTTATTTTTGTACGATACAATCATACAATCACTTTTATTCAACTGCCTTATAAAGGGATACAAGTGTTTATTACCCTACATTTTGAAGAGATTGAAACTGTGGACCGATATCATAGGTATAAAACATCATTAATATATAAAATCAGTGGATAAATTCATCGTGGAAACAACATAAACTGATATTTGGTCCCAGAATGAGGACAGCGCTCGGTAAACCATTCGATAAAAGTTAAATTTAGGAAGCCATGAGCGAAACCTGGCAGAGTTTGCCTGCGTGCTGTGACGCAGGACAGCGCACCGCTGTGCTGTTATGAACATGTGCCTTGCACGAGTGTTCCCATGGTCAACAATGGGGGAGCAATTGCGGGTCAGGATGTAGTGCATGATTTGATCAGAGCAGGGGATGGAAGACAGAGATGCGCTACCGTCAACCTGGGTGAAAGCGCCGGCAGTGCTTTGTGTGAAGCTTTTGTGTGGCATGTTGCTCTTTCTGTGCAGTCTGAGAGCAACGAAAAAGTTTCAATGCAGTCTAAAAGCGCAGACAAAACTTTCTGTGCAGCTTGAGAGCACAGACGTCTCTGCCGGTGCACTCTGAGAGCAATGCCATCTCCGTGTGTTTGCTCCGAGAGCTTCAACGTTACTGTCTGCTGAATAAAAGCACTTACACATTACCGTCTGCTCATTTATTTGCATGTTTAAAGGGCAATACAACAGTTAGCAATTTATGAATGCGGATAACGCACTATCCTATCAATTGAAGGTATACGTCATGAAAAATAGCTAATGGAGCTATATCCTGTCACACACAGATGTGCGTAATCTCAACTGGGAGCCTCTCGTGCAGCGAACAGTGTGGGTGAGTGGCGCTTGGAATGTTATTGAATGCAGAGACGATGTTGCACAAATACTACGTGTAACAAAATAAAATGAAAAACTTTATAGTTCTCTGAATTGTGTTAATTATCTTCTTTCATGCAAGTAAAGCAGTCAGTACACACGTGGAGCAACGTGCATTTTTTGCTTTCATTTTCTAACAGAAAATAAAGAATATGCTGAAAAAATGATGACTTCATCACTGACGTTACATTAAACGAACCATATTCTTCAGTTTATCAGTACGCGGTACAACGACCGTAAGAATACAATAAACTTTCAAGGTAGAGACTCAATTTACTAAACTTGATAAATCCAACTTCAATTATTTAATACACAAAGTGTGTTCGAAAAATTCTTTTTTATTTGGTGCATATTTTCCTAATTAGGTTTGTCAGTTTGATAAAAGCATTCGTCTTTGAAAACAGAACGACAGTTTAATGAAAATTAAAAAACCGTTTCGCTAGTGCAGATTTATGACGCATGTTACCTAATTATTGTGTCATTTACGTTTCAAATTATATTTCCTTCACATCAGACCTATCATGTAATTTTGAGATCAAGTGTGCTCATATGATAAAAAGTAATCATTAGGAACAAGATGATTTTTCACCTTGGCGAGTTGTTAAGAACGCGCCCTTCCGTGAAGGTGTCGTCAGTTCGA
>JACJUY010000859.1:0-10941 GCA_014220935.1 Platorchestia sp. MABIK | reverse complement strand
ACGGCACCATCCTTGTGTCTGCACGGCACCATCCTTGTGTCAGCACGGCACCATCCTTGTGTCTGCACGGCACCATCCTTGTGTCTGCACGGCGCCATCACGCTCAACAAACTCCGGGCACTCAGCACAACCGGCACTGATATCCTCTTCGATACCCCCACTCCATGCCCTTCAAAGAATAACGGAAGCTCATATAACTAATCAGCTCCTGGGAAAATTCTAAATTTTCAAAATAAGTGAAACTAGAGTTATAAATAGTGGTTGAAGTGTTGTTTTTTGCACAGTATACTAACTTGACGATGTTGTGCGAACGTTCTTATTCTTCCTAGCTCTGTTCAACTAAAAAGCTGGCACCTGTTCTCTCATCTTCTCGATGGAGAATGTATGCTCGTATTGTGGAATAACAACTGATTGATTAGACTCATGAAATTTTTCCCTCATTTTAGAGTAAGAAGCACAGAAAAATACTTCTGAATATATTTGAGCTTGCAAAGAAGTGGCTCGGGCTACCTCAATTTTTAATTGACAGTCCAAGTTGACGAACTGTGTGGTCGATACATGATGCCCAGCGCTGGCTTTGAAGCTGGCGGTTCTGCAATCCTTGCGTCAGTTCAGCAAGCTGCGAACAGGAGCTACATTTTTCACGAGCGGCCGAGCATGTCGCGGCATATCCGTTGCCTGCTTTCAGAGATACGACATTAATTCGACGCCGAGCTCAAGATGGCACTCTAGAAGCGCTCGTGTTCTGCTTGTTTTGATGACGAGCGACGCTCCATCCTGCAATCCTTGACTTCGTGTTCTCTGAAGTGCTCTGTTGGAGAACTGCTTGTGCCTTCTGAACTAGTGCGAGACGTTAGCTAGAACTCGCAGCTCTGGAGAACTTCGGTACTCAGCTGTCGTGTTCGCTCGTTCATGCGAACATTTCACGCTCATGGAAAGAAAAATTAGAAACTCGGATAATCTAGTAACATTCCCTTGGCATCGTCCGCCACAACCTACACGAAAGCTTAATCGCTCTGATGATTATCAGTATTGTTTGTATGTTGCTTTCGTAGCACGCTATGTGTCCTCACAGAAAATGGAATTTAGCTAAAACTCTTATTGTTTACTGGAACAGTCAATCGTTCGGCCATACAGGCGATATTTTCAAACTGCGAATTTTTATTTTATATTACAAAATTTTGGGCCACTGTACTTGTTTTCATTTCACATCCTCATTAGGTAATGGAAGAGGAAATTTGTGCAAAGTGAGAACGCATTCCAGCATTTCTTAGGTCTGACGGTGCAACAGAAATAAACCTTATTTTGACAGCACTCTACTACCTTTGCATGCTTCCCACTTTGTTCAGAAGCCCATTGTGGACGGGAGCCTGTGACCTACATTGGCGGAACCTGGAGGTGGATGAGATGAAAATACACCAACGTGAAGGCATCTCGTTTTAGAATAGCCACGTAGAGCGTACGGGACGGGTGAGCAGGACTCTGAGCATATACAGCACAAAGCGTTGCTGCTCAAACTCATGATAAAAACAGGAAAAAATCACGGATGCTGAAATGCTGAACGATCATGACAATTGATTCTTGGTGATATAACCTAATATCTGATAATAATATTAAACAATTCCCGATGGTAAAAATAATCAGTGCTGATATTGAACAGTTCTAGGTAACATTAAAATAATCTCTAATAACGGTGGAAAACGATGATCGCTAACTTCAGTTTTAGGAGAGTTAGTGTTGTTTTCTCGCCATCTGGAGACCAGGATAAAATTTACGTGTATTTTACAGCTTTTCAAACATTAAAAACAACAAAATAATGTTCACTTTAAACTTTTTTCATGGAATATCGTAACTTTGCGACGTACTAATAATTGAGTGTCTGAAATAATTTGCAAGGAAGAATAAATGTAGAACCAAATGGCTTTTTCCGCACAGAAAGTTGGGCTCCGAGACCGTAAATCTAGATTTCTAATCAAAGCAAGGACACTAGCAGACAACTTCGGTTTTCTTTCGTAAAATTTACAGATGCCGAATGACTTATTTCAATGTACGTGTTTTTCCTCAGTGTTTCAGCATTTTAAAATATCCTGCTTTTCGCCTTGTCTAGCAATGAAAAGACCCAGAAGGAAAACAACCCTCATAATCATTCTAGTAAATTTAAGACATTAACCGCCACCTTCAAATAATTTCAACGTCAAACGAATTTTATAAATCAAGCTAATGAAACACATCAAGCTGCTGAAACTCAAGTTGATCACACATCATATGTCAAGCTGATGAAATCACATCACGTTCATGAAACACATCTTGAAATAAGTATGTAGGTTGAGAACAAATATAGCATAGTTGAAAAAGAAGATTTTTGAGCTCGTTGTCCTCATTGAACATCGAACCCACCAGTTGCTTAGTCCCTTCGTCTATGTTCATTAACCTAGTCAGGTTAAGCAAAATCATGATGCTGAGTCATTTAAAAAAAGATACATCTCAAACTCCTTGGCTGTTGGCCAAGCCCATCCAGAAATGGTTATGTACTTACTGAGTTTTCCTTTAAATGAAAAACATTTTCTGCTAATGTAGTTCTTGTACCTTATAGTCTGTATATGTGGTAAAGGCATTTTTTCCAGAGTGCGTTAATTTGACGAAAACAATACATTTACTGCCTAATTCTACTCTTCGGCAAAACGCTCGACAAAATCATCTGTAACGTATCTACTTAAACAAACGAGTACATGTTACATTCTGAGCTGCAAAAATTCATAAGCTGGCACTCGTACTCAGACAACTTCCTCAGAAGGATGACACGTTGCGTATGATACGACCCAGCGATGGGTCGTGCTTAAGTTTTTCCTGCTGCCTGCAAAACGACACATCGATGGGTCCTTTGAAAAATGTTAACAATCTTTCAAAATTAATGGTATTTGATGGACTCAGTTAATGTTCAGAATTTACAAAAATTGCTAACTACTTTTGTCAGGTTAAATATTGAACTTCAGTTTAAACTCGTCGCAGTCAACGCGTTAAACTACAACAACTCGAATCGTACTCACCTTCTTGCATGCGCATTTCAGATTCCAACTGCGTAATGTCATCTTGAGCGCCTTCAGCTGCATCAGCCTCGCCTTTTATTGTGTCGTCAATCCCAGCGTCGTCACCGACTCCTTCTTTCCAAGCTGACGCCGAGGTTTCTTCACTGCCAGACGGCTCGTCCCTGCTATCCAATGATTCTTCGGACTCAGGTGGTGGAGAACTTGATCCTTTATTCTTCCTGTTCCTCCGGCTTCGCTTTTTTCGGCTCGATTTGGATTGGGATTTCCTGTCCATGTTCAACAATGCAAAAAGCGCATAATAATCTGAAATTGAAAACTTCGGGAAGGACTTCGAATATATTTCTAACTCAGTTCTGGACTTCCCAACTTTTCAGCGCTATTTCTATCAGCGGCATAATAATATTAAAAAGTATTCAGTGAACCATGAGCACAACCAAACTTGAGTTCGTTGACTTCTATTTTGAGTTTTTTTAAATTATAGAAAATGTCAAAAACTTCAGAAAATTATTTGACTTTGCTTGCACTAGAACAAGTTTGTCTTTAACGACAAGAAAATTAAAGTTGAATTTTATGGAGGAGAAAAGTATCACCAGACCTTGCATTACAAATTTATCAACGCATTATGTAAAACTGAATTGTAGAGCACAAATGTCATTTTCTATGTTAGCAGAAAATTTTGTGCCAAGCGTGTACGGTAAGAATTAAAGATTATAACGTAATTTACCATCGCGTTGAGAATATCCACCAACAGACGCTCAATGTGTGCAAAGAATTCATTACTGAGATTCATTTTCCTGATATGCAATATAAGCTAAAAAATGACCTTCTTGCTAGAAAATTATTGGATTGCATGACTTATTCGTCATTATTCGTTTGAGTTGAAAGTGTTCATTTAATTGTAAAAATCCAGTTTGTTTTCTTTCAAATAAACTATTAGTTATTTATATTGCTTAGTGTATAAATGGACAATTGCGTCCTTCACTCACTACAGTTAGACAAACGATGGCTCGACTAGGAGATAATGATTACACTGCGTATTATGGCAATGATGTCGAAGAGTCTCAGTGTCTCAGAGGGCATCGATCTGGCACGACCATCCAACTTGCAAGTCACGGCGTACTCTTCCCTGCAGAGACGCCCCGGACAGGGAAGTAGTGAGACATTGCATTGAAAGTGCAATGAAAGTGGCACCGACTGTCGTCGGCAGACCTCTCTAAGCTTACAATACCTAAAGCCAATCTGACTCTTCTTACATTCTCTGTCTGTATATTTGTCAGCTGTCTATTTCTGCGCATACGCAGCTAAGTGAGAGTACTTGAAAGAGCAGCATGTACAGTACGAAAGAGGCGTAATTGATCTTTTATTCCTTGTAAACAGGGAACATTAATGAAATTTTCAGTACTAAAAATGACATGCTTAAGCGATCAATTTCATATCAACGTGGATACTGCATCGAGCGTTGTGCTGCAAATTAGGACGCTTCACTGCGAAGAACTATCGATTCGAGATAAGAGTGCTAAAGAGGCAAAAGCCTTGTGCATTGCAAACAACGTTCTTTCACTTCTAAACTTCAATGATAATGGTATTAAGTCCATGTTGCCATGCAATGATGATTACATTTGGCACCATGAATGAGGTTGCCTTCTCTCTACGAGAAGCTAAATGGCTGGCGGATTCATTCACTATCATTAAGTTGAAACTGTCTTCATACAACCCTTGTGAGTACATAATTGAACACAAAACTATTCATGTAAATGTTAGTGCACTCTAAAACTGCACAGCCTTTATCTCCATAAAACACAAGCTTCATTAGGGGTAATTGGTTGGTGGTGTAGGACCTGAGAGCGACTCGGAGCGAGAAGTGTTTAATGGAGCAGCATGCACCCCGGCGGTCATGCGGGAGGGTAGCCCACTTAATGCCTTCAAGTGGAGAGTCCTTATCCCTTGAGGTCATCACCACTTTCGTCCCAGTGCTTCAACTTATTCACACTTTCGCTAGTCAACCTCATTTGCGCCTTCAGTACTGTGGAAGATTCTGTCTCCTTATAGCTCTACTATTTGATGTATTTTCTGTCACTTGAAGATTTACATTGTGTTTTATGAAGTAAAAAGCGTACTCAGTAATTGATGTTATTTTACCAGAGCCGCAACGAAGAGTATCCCTTACCGAATTGCATAATTTGACAGATTTCATTGAGGAAATCCACTAATTTTGCCATTCACGTTTGAGTGATGTAGGTTCCAAGCATTTATTAATGGAAATATTTGCAAACTATTAATAAATGTGGAATTGAGTGAGTCGAGTCGGAGGAATTAATTTAGTTATTCTTCTTGTGATCAGAGCTTTAAAAAAGTTCAATCTTGAAAGAAACGAATTTTTTTAGACACCTTCAACTGGAAAATATCCCTTATTCTTCACTAAAAAATCATTTTTTAAGCGAAAATTATCGCAAGTTTGCAATTGTAGCATTAGAGAGGTCACTTTAAAACAAAATGACTTGTATTGTGTGTTTGAAATTAATAAATAAGCGCCCGGGTGTATGATAAGGTTGTCTGAAAGTTTTCATGGCAGCCTGACTACTATGACTAGTTACAGATTTTTGTGTACTGCAGAGTAGCAAGTGACACTGCATGGTCCCGAGCCAGGCACCAGATTCGGTCTAACAATCCCGAGGTGAAAAGGCAGAGTGACCATCTCTTCTGCAAAACTTCTCAAAGAGCAGTCACCTGCACAGTTTTTCGTTCGTACTACGAGAAACAGCAGTGCAAACGAAAAAAGACTTGATAGCCTGTCGTCTTCGTTCGAAATATCTAGGTG
Source organism: Platorchestia sp. MABIK (assembly GCA_014220935.1). NCBI lineage: Eukaryota > Metazoa > Arthropoda > Malacostraca > Amphipoda > Talitridae > Platorchestia > Platorchestia sp. MABIK. Next base: position 5,076 of record JACJUY010000859.1, on the reverse strand, counting down.
TGCATGAACTCTGAAATGATGAAATTTACACATGAATTTTCATGATCCCGGCGGCCTTTATGTTTTATAAAATGCACACTCACGAGAAGCCCAAAAACTTCGACTGGTGAGTGAAATAGTCAATAAACCACATCGTGCGGCAATTAACACGTCTCAAATGCATGCGCTGCAATTTAATTATCGACAACAATGTTCAGAGTTGGAGCTCAAAGTCCGAGCGAGGGAAAATCTTGTAAATAGCAACAAACTCGGTGACACCAGGCAGCACCAGACAGCCGCTCATAATTGGCCAATGGGACCATAAATTTACATTTTCACTGCGTTTTTCAGGTTTATATCTGAACTGTGAACATCTGAAATAATCACAACGCTATAATGGATCACCTAGAGTACTGATGCTATCTCGCTAATGATTTTTCTACTTTTCACATCCTAGTTTTTGAGTGCACTGACACCTGATTTTTTCCAACACTATGAGAACAATTTCGTCACCGCCGCGCGCACTTCAAGATGGGTAGCAAAATACAAGGAAACTCATGGAAGTAAATACGTTACACGTTATAAGGTAGCCATGTATGGCACAGCTGGCATAGCAGCGAGCGGCACCACTAACGCGTCACACCCTCGGCATCACTGAGGCACCCCAACTTGGCACCTCTTCTGCATTGGGTTCAGCAGCACCTGAAACCATCGTCATCGCCATCACCACGTCCAAATACCGTATGCTTTGTTTCGAAGTCACTCAGGCCGGCACGTCGGCAGGTGTTGTCCTCAGCGTGAAGATCTCTCGGTAATTAAGTACATAACGCGTTTACCATTCAGCGCGAGCATCAAGTAACCAAGTAAAACTTCTTGGTTATCAATTAAGGGAAACTTCCGTATCTCATGTACTGTAAATTTTTTCATCCACTTAGGAACATCTAAGACGGAATTAATTGACCAGCACTTATCTAATTTAACGATACTCCCACCTATAGGTTGTAGAAGTTAATTGTTCTTTGAACTGAAGTTTGCCTCAGTAACAGAGCCTTGCTCCGCTGTCAGAAATAAACTTGTCAAGTTGTACCAAACCTCTGCCATAAATAAGCGAGCCAAAGAGCTAAACTGATGATTGATGACTTCCTGCGGGACAAATGAGAAGACAACGATTGCGTAAACTATGGAAGGTCTATGTTCTCATAGCATTTCTTCCTAAACAAAGGTGTTATCAAGTCCGCGTCGCACAATTCGAGTGACACGTTAATCCAATTAGCATTTGGTTCGTTGAAACGAAGGTTGTCTCCGACGAGGGCAATGGGGTCATTCATTTCGTTCAGTTAACTTGTGGTGGTCAATACTGAAGATGTTAGGAAACTTCGGCGCAGTAAATCAAGGTAAGCCCTCGAGGTTCCTAAGTTCACTTTCATTAAAATTAAGGGACACGTTACGCTAAGTGCTCCAAAAACTGGTGTGAAGCAAATCATATTTAAGTTGATTACTTTTCTGCTGTAGATCAATTCATTGCAATATACATGTGTATCGATCATTTTCCATCAATTCGTTAAAATCAAAGGATGCTACATGCTTAGTGGTCCATGAACTGGGATGAAGTAAATTAAACTTGAGTTAATTAATTATCTGTTTAGATCAGTGCATTGGTGTGTACGTATGCATCAATCTTTTCCCATCAGCAAAATTCTTTTTTAGTGAACCCTTGGGATTATAAGTATTTTCTTTGTGAATAAGAAGTGCTTCAACACTTATTCTCTATGACCAAGCGATAAAAAGTACAGTTTCTGCTCACGGAGTTAAATAAGACACAAAATCATTGGGCATGACATCAGCCGTGCAGAACAACGGGGCCTTACAGGATTTCATGTCAGTGACTATTCTCGTGCCACTTTTTATTGAGTCGTTTGCTCTTGACCACGATGGCAGTAAATTTTTATGAACTTTTTTACGGTCACGTAGTAAAAACTCCGTACAGAGATCCTGTTCCTCGGTGTCCAATATTCAAGCTGCATTATTATTTCAGTGAGGTTTACCATCGAGATCCTAACTTGCAACGTTCCAATATTTGGCCTTTTTTTCGACACATATAATGTACGATCATGTGTTCATGAATTCAAATATTTGCACTGCGGCAAACCAAGTTACGTTAACCAGAAGAGCAAGAAGTACCAGGCTTATTTATTGTTTATAAAGTAAGGAGCATTCTACTCTAAAGAGGAGAGCTCTTATAAGCACTGAAGTACGGTGAGCCGAGAGGAAAGAGAGGAAAATGACTGACGTCTCCCTCGGGATAATCTTTACCACTCTAGCAACCTTTCATAGACATGCTAAATTATGCGCACACAGTACTATGCAAACAAGCATGAAAATATCCACATTTTACAAACATAATGAAACATTGAATGTATTTGTCATAGTGCTTTTGGAATTGTCAGTTGCAGATTTAATTATTGAAATTTACGAAGGATTTGAATTTCTGACTGAAACGAACTCTCATTTAGAGCTTGAGAACGGATCAAAAAACGTCCTTAAAAAAATAGTATTGGCGCAAATTGTTTCTTATTAAAAAACCTTGCATTATTGCAAGGATATTACCAGCAAGAACTGCCGCACATTACCAGCTAGAGTGAGAGAAGAGGTTAACTTAATAAAGTTAATTTATTCGAACTACAGCTTGCCTTTGAGAGACCGGCGTCATTGCAACGCTGGGTAATTCCGGAAGAATATTCCTTCATCGTATTTCTACAAGCTTTTACTTCACGCTGGAAAAAAAATCCCGTCAATGAAAAATAACTACAGCTATCATTTTCATGGTATAATTATTTTTTGCGTTTCACTTGGTTATATTTAGAGATACGAGAAAGGAATCATTAGCGAGCATGAATCCAAGCATCAGGGAAACAATTTCATAAATTGTGTTGTGTTGTGTGTGTGTCTGTTGAAGTAATATTTCATTTCTATGTATAATTGGGAGTTTACTGCACAAACTATTGTAAAAGGCTTCGGTACGGTGCCCGGCTGAGTGAGCGCCTATTTCTCTTCGAATATGGTCAGAAAACTTCATAGTAAAACATTACCTAACGAAAAATCTTCGAAAATTTCGCAAAATATTTTGATACATTGACTTCATCAAGAGTTCGTTTTAAGAGTAAATTTGCTGTAATTATTAAGGAGGATAATATATTTGAATTATTAATGAGAACGGAACTAAGTGATCGAGCATATATCTTGAAAAATTATTTGTTAGTTAACCCCTTTATTTCTCTCAACCCTACGGAAAAATTCGTTGATTTTATGACTGAGAAAATTCACAAATCTACCGCATCATCCCAGGAACATTAGGACGCATAACTTTGGGGCAGAGCTTTAGTTTCAGCGCTAGGCCAGCATAGTTGAAATTCTTGAATTAAGCTTACTCGTCTGGATGTGCCTCGTAAAGGTAATTTAGTTTGCTTGTTTCTGCGCCCTTTTTTAGATCACTAAATTGCTCACAATATTACTTCATACACTTCTATTTAGATTGGTGGCATGGATTGAAGTTTACTGACACCTAGTGAAATCGCTATCGGTTGTCGGATTAAAAATTCATTCAAAACATGCTCGACGCCTCAGCTAAGTCAAGTTTCGATGCCAACGCTGCCTCCATGCCGCTAATTCAAGGCTGTCTGGAAAAGATGCCCCAACCGTCGCCTGTGCTTGGGACGAGGTACAGCTTTGTTATTTGGCTCTTTTTCCTGAATGCCAACCGATGTACTGTTTGTGGCGTGGGCTGTGAGGATGGGCTGATATGCCGGCATGCAACTGGATCTGAAAGAGCAAATCATTTTTCACATGAAGTTAAATTGTTTCACATTGAAATAGGGGTGTCCACCCGAATTCGAAAGCAGTTCGATATTACTCTATTCCAGTCGTCCTGTAGGAACTCATTGGAGGAAAAACGCGACTGAATTTTCTTCAACTATTTGCACATCAAAAATGTTATTTGGAATAGAAGACTTAAAGCAGGGGTGGGGAAAATCTCGGAAGGTGTTATTGGTCCCCTGTGAAGTGCCTGCAGCAATGGGCTACTGATAACTCATGACGACAAGCCCAACTGCGGCAGCTGCGCATGTGAGTGTCGAGTGGTCTGGGTAGGTGAGGCGAAGAGGCAGGCCGCGGTTGCTTGCTTGCTTCAGTCTCGTTTGGGTGCCGTGTCGGTTGAGGTGGCGTGTGTGTTTATCTTCCCATAAAGTGACCGGTATGGCAAGCAATAAGGTTTCTAAAGGCTATGGTGAGTATATAGCTGTGTTGTTAGCGGAAGCATTGATGAAGAGTTGTGAGTACATTCACTTTTATGGTAAAATGGTCTTTCTGTGAAATCGCACAGGTTTTGAGTGTTCTCCATAAGTTACTCTAGGTCTTAGCAGACGAACCTGATATCAATGCCAAGGCCTAAAGTTGAGCAGGCCGCTATAGGCCTATTCGCGCTTCAGATTGAGGAAGCCAATAGTGGTACTTAAAAAACAAATTGGGTAATGAATTTTAACGTCCCATTTTGCGTTTTACGTCAACACGTTACACGTAAGTTATGCTGAACAAAAATTGTAGCAGAGTCGTAAATAACTTTACAGTCATAATCTTGCTTAATAAAACATTTTTCTAAAAACAACGGTAAAGAGCATCAACAGCGTTAATGTGACAGAATAATTTTCTGAAAATTTTCTCGTTTAGCTTCTGATGAGAATTTCTACCACTTCGAAGAATTATGTGTACGAGTTCATTGAACATAATTTAAAGTGTGGAGCAAAATCAGAGCATCGAAGGGGCTTGTCGGTAGCAGCTATTAATTTTACACTGCAAAAATCTAAGTCGCATGTTTAACGTATTACTCGAAAGCATCATTTTTCAAAATGCTTCACTCTGCAGAAATATAAAGAAAATTTTTGTTAGCTCATCATAAAAACTTGCGCATCTTTTTAAATAATAAACCATGTACAAACTTTGATCGGAAAGAGTGCCGTTTCACACCGCTTTTAATGTGTAGCGTTCAATTGTTTTCATTTTTCTTGTTGAACTCTCACCAAGTCCCTCAATTGTACGTTGTTC
>JACJUY010000858.1:150896-167523 GCA_014220935.1 Platorchestia sp. MABIK | reverse complement strand
CTTTCGCTGCAGTTGTTGCCTTGTTGCACTTGACGATTATCGCCGCGAAGTTGATGTGCTTCGAGCGTGCTTCTGTTGCAATTCAACACCTCAGCAACTGCTGGCTCGCCTTTATCTTCTTGAAGTTTCGATGGTGTTCACCTCACTCAAATGTCGAATTTTTGGTGCTCTTGTGCACTGCACACCGGAGAACGCCGGCGTGCTCCGTTTCTTGTGCACTCCCACTGTGTACTTCTTGTTGCCAAAACCCAGCGAAAAGACCTCTCGTAGATCTCATCAGCGTACACTTGCACCGCTGAGGACCTTTGTTTTTGCAAATCTTGACGCTTCAAAGGGGTTTATACTGAATTGTTGATATGCCGGGGTGTACCGGCGAACCTGCCGGCACCCCCCAGCCTCGCACTCCAAATTCGTGCACCTCTCCTGTTATGTCACCGAGAGAAAAATCCTCTCGATTCTTCTTGTGTACTGCTTTTATGCGTTCCACTTCGTTCCTTCTAAAACATTCTCGAATCTTCATGGTTATGAAGACATCATTTTGAACCTGATTGGTGGAATTCTTCCTTGTCCTGACGTCTCGAATTCTCATTGGTGCGCATCGTGCACCGCGCAGGCACCCACGAGTTTCAGGTCCATGAATGGCTGAGACGGAGCCCTCACTTAGGGTTACGCCTCCTTTTAGATTTTCGAACACTTTCTCACGCTTTGAGGCTGCTACGACGTGTGTGTTGATGTGTTTTGTGTGCGTTGTGTGTGTGTTGTGTCGCCTTGTGCTTGTGTGGGTCCGAGAGATGTCTCAGCCAGCAGGCTGTTGACATTGATGGATGGCAAGGCTGTTGAGATTGTGAAACATGAACACGAAGGCTGCCCTGTGACAACTTTTCCCTTTCAAGCTGTTCAACGGTCAAGAAACTTGATCTAACAAACATTCCAATGTCCCTTCGCGTTGCTCTGTTCACGTCACCCAGCGATTTGATTTATTTCAAGTGTGATGTCGAGAATTTCACGTGGGGCGTAGCGTAAAGTATTCCACATTGTTGATGCCTTGTGTGAGTCAAGGGTTTATTGTTTCATGTTGTCCCCCATTTTTCATCTCGTGCGTAAGCTAGCCCAGCAATTAATTATTTTCTTTCGGTAGTCATCATGAAAATTTTGTGCAGCGTTAAATATGCAACCGTTGCGGGCGCTTATCATGATTCGAAGCGCACGTTTTTCATTGTGGGTGTCTTTTCGTGTCAGAGTGTTTGTTGCCAAGTATCACCTTTAACTCGCGTGTTCTACGGTAAATAAAAATAAATATGTTTAATCTTTCAAATTTTGTCGTTATTATCCATGCTGATAAATTAAGGTAAACTCGTGGTGCACTATGCTAACACTGCTATTCCTAGTTTCTTTCTTTTCTGTCCCTCTCTCTTGCTGTGTATTTTTTCTCCTTTCTGCTTCCGTTTCCCCTCTGAGTGTCGAGGTTTGAATCCCTCAATCGGTGACGAGAGGCCGAAAGGCCCAGACTCGTATCGTAACATTAGGCAGAGCTAAGGATCTCATTTTGATGTGCTTTTCTGTCAATCATTTTTCGATTCAACATTTTACACGGGTATCCTAATACCAATGTGTTATTATCAATTAAGGATGCTTTTAGGTTAAGGTGTTTTAAAAACCAATGTATTGACAGTTCATGTTTGTACTTTATTGGAAATACATGTTTTTCTTTCTATCTTTCTTTCCTTCAGGTATAACTTCAATGGTGCTTAGTCTCCAGGTGATCGAATGAAACATTACGTTCTGTTCGTAATACCGCAGGTTTTCCCCCCACTTGGCGTAGAAAACGCTATGGAACAATTTTCTTACTAGTTTTTATAAAGTCGTTGAATCTTATCAAAATTTTGAGAGTAATTTTTAAGGTTAGTCGTTTTGAATTCATGCTGTTGAGGAAAATTCCTATGCTTTTCCAAGCTCCCATTGATGCAGACCTAAAAGTCGTTTTTGTATGTTGAACAGCAATAGAGAAAGTATTTTACAATTATGTATATCGTATAAAATACAGTAATTAAGGAAGGTTATGTATAAATATGTATAGAAAAAATGACACGAGTTAGTTATGGCTTCAAGATGTAAAGAATGCGCACCTCCGATAGGTTATGTCAGATTTCTACGCAGGAATCTTGGATTGCGCTGTGCTCAAGGGTAATTTTTAATAACCTCAATTAATTTAATTTAATTTTCAATAACCTCATGCCATTAGTCTCACAGCTTTAAAACACGATTGATGTTGGATGGAAGATTTAGAGGGAAAGTGTTTACAGCTATGCCAGTAAGATCAAAGGATGAACATGGAGTGAAAATAATAAAATTAGGTTTATAGACGTGTTCTTGAACAGAGCTATAGTTTTAATAAGAGGAAAATATTATTATGGGCAGAAAGCATACCATTCGGCTCAGGTGTCATTGTTAATACTGGGCATCGACGCACGAACCTGCCTTTGATTTGAGCATTTCGACTTCCGCAGATTGCAGGCGAAATATCTTGCCTGATATTGTCTTCACATTCGCGAAAGCACATACGAGCTGATGGTTTCTTACTAAGAGTAACATATCTACTGAAACGCGGAAAGGAAGGGGTTGGATGGGTTAGGAGACAAATAAAACACACATTATGTATCGTAATTCACTTGTCAAATCATCGAAAGCAATCCAATCAATACAGAGGAGAGGTTTGTATAAAAATATATGCTTAAATCTTCCCCTTTACCTTGAAGATGCTACCGGGTTTATTGTCTCGCGTATTTTAGAAAATAAGTGCACGAATCGTAAAACGAGAGCAGCAAAAGCACGCAGATTTATTTTTATCCATTCTAAAACGAAAAGTTAGGGAAACCAAAACGTTCAATTTGTTAACCGAAAAATTTGAAGGCTCTCTCCCGACATGATGCTGCGAATCTCATTTACTAATTGAAAGTATGTTTTAATTTTTCCACGGATACATAGACTTCAAGCTGAGGGGACTTTTCAAAGGCTGTTCGAGTCAGACTTACGTGAGGTTATTTCGTGCTACAGAAGGTAGATCGTGCTCCAGCCATCGAAAATTAACTTTCGTCCGCCTCACTAGTTCCACAGCACATCATATGTTGTCAAAACCAATTTTAAATGTGGTAAGTGATCAAAGGAGTAACACAATATAAAGTACGCTGGTAATTCTTTTTTCGTTTTTGCTCGTAATAAAATTTTGTCAGACTCAGTCCCGCTGAAAAAACATTTCAGATACCTACAGTTCATTAATTTTGTATGAAGGTTAATAGATTGATCAAAATAGATTTACTTCATGAACAGGGGTGAGAGAACGAGACTTGAGCAGAAATCTCCAACATCCTTCTTCATGTCATTGCATTGACTCAACTATATTTTCCAATAGCTAAGACTTTATCCCTTCACTGCATGGTGAGTCGAAATGTATCGCATACCGAATTTTGCTGTATATGGTAATAATTATTTGAAACGAGCGCATTTCTAGGGTTTGTACCGCTAATGACACATTCTATGCAAAACATGAACGCGTATGATACGTGCTCTATTCACCCCTCAAGCGGTAGAGTTCAGTTTGGACGCCATTACTGACGTGTGCATACCTTGCTATTTTTCTATTTCCAAAAATAATTCATGCAGTGAACGGTTAAGAACTACTTCTTTCTTCAATGGATTTCCGCTGACTCATGGTATTTGATTACTTCGATGGGTTTGCGTTTCAGGTAGCCAAAGTCCTACGCTGCTCTCCAAAGACCGGATTTTCCCGTAATTTACGCTGTCTCAGAGAGGGGAGTCGACTCAACACCCACGTTGTCAGTTGCGCCGCCACAACGTGAAATGTTCAAAACTTGCCCCCTGTTGATGCTTCATAACAGGACACAACACGATTTAGAACGGTTGGAAACGACTGATGTTACACGGCAGGAGGAACACCTTCTTAATAACCTGGAGATATCGATAACGCTAATTTGAGGTTTGTTTCAAGAAAAGTAAAAATTAAATAATTTCCAACTAACGAAGGCACGACTGCGCGTCATGAAAATATAATTCAACAAAAAAATTCACTGCATATGGCATAAAGGTATATCATGTTGAAACACTAGTTCTGCGCGTTATCAAGTATTGTTTGAACATGAACTACGTGGATCTATAACGTGCTTCTAAGACAGGACGAAAGCAGTTAAAATGAAACGTTTAGTTGCGGCCAACTGCGAAGGAGTTGTTCATCAACGCAATGCGCGTGCACTTACACAGCAAGTGACACAATTCAGGTTTCGAAGGATTCAATCGTACTCGCCTCTCACCATTTATTTCCTAATCGGATTTCCATCGTGCCGTTAGATATTAGGGGAAAATCCTCACAATCTCCATATAAAGACAAAAAAAGCGGAAACTTTTTTCTGAACGACGAATTAATAGTGAGGCATTGAAGTCCTAGTAAAAACCTAAAGTTGAAGATCATGTGGGAGACTAAAATTAACTGAGCTACAATGCACCTTAATTTTTAAATTGAAAAACGAGCAGAAGGTTTGTCACGACTCGGTACTACTGCAGCTCGCAGACGAACAAAATATGGCTGTGATACTCGGTGACGGTGTAGTAATAGCATACCAAATTGTTCGATTATGGGTCGATTTTTCTTATAGGCTTGCAATCAAAACGTTCCGGAGCTCAAAGACACTTCAACACTCAAGTGAAACCAGTTTCACACCAGGACTGCAAAGCAGTACGCTGGAGGTAAAGAATGTTTCTCTTCTGCACTTTCAAACTCGTGGCTTCTGACAGAAGGGGAAACCGCCAGTGTTTCGCTCCCACACGTGACGTTGCTTTCCCATATGTTATAAGGAAATTTACGACCTCCAGACATTAACAATTAAGTTTTTATATTATTTACAAATTCAGGGTTTGCGAAGCCATTCATATATTGCAGGGGGCTTTTGACAAGTGTCTTAGGAATATTAATTACAAATGTCTTGTTTGACACGCGGTCAGATCGTGCGCTTTGAGCGAGAGCCGTCGCTGTCTGATGCTCTCGAGCAAATCCCGCAGATTCGCTCATTGGTCTCGAAGTAATTACAATGTACAGTTCATTCATAGAGTACATCAGTTAAGGAATTTTAAAATGGAAGTTTCAAAACTGTTTTTGATCAGACGCGCATCTGTTGTTTAGATATGCCGATATATTTCAATTTCAACTGCTGGCCACAATCATAGGTATAAATTAATAAAACCTAGCTCATGTTCATGAAGCTTAATAGAAATTAAAAGAAAAAGGTTAAATGATTAGAGTGTAAATAATATATCAATCGTATTATTGAAAAAAAATCACCCTCCATAAACAAAGTTTACTTCAAAATACGAACTTTAAACCAATAAGACACAGTATGTAATAGGGTCCTTTAAACTGGCAATTTCTTTTCAGGCTCGTTCGATCAAGAATGTAAGATCAAATACTGATAGACAAGATGATTAACTTAGGAGACGCAAACACGAATACAAACGAAACAATTGAAAGCAATGCAAGTGCACCGAGGTGTGAACTCGAGTGCCGTCGCCGTCACAACGGATGAATCATTTTGTGGGTGTAATGCAAGCGCTGCCAGCAAATTAAAGAGTTTAACACACGGTGAACACTGGCTCTGAGTGCAAAGTCAATTAATCCATATTCAAGTGAACGTACAAACAAATGCAATTACCATGATTTATCATACACATTTCGTTGTCATGAAAAGCAGATAATTCTGGTTGCTTAGTTAAGTGCCGCTTTCAGTGAGGGCGCACGGAGGAGGTATCAAGCTGATGATTAGGCTGGCTGGAGTGTTCGCCAATCATGAGCATTGACTTCGTCCATGAATTAGATATTACAGAAAGAATCTAGATAATAGCAATTCATTTCTTCTGATCAGTTTCATCTCATACTTGAAGCCTTTAGTGCTGATAAGGTAATTTAGCAACACTGGCAGCAGTGTACACAAAAATAGTCACACAAACAATTTCATTTTCTTCAATGGAAACATTCAAGTGGGCAGTAAGTCTACGCGCAACTACCGTATGTCTACACAAGTCACTACTTCACACCGAGCTCTTCATGAATAAATAGTAAAAAATAACTAGAATAGGGCAATAGTACTATTAACCATGATGATTAAAATAACGAAATCTTAATAAATGACGATGATGATAATAATAATTATTATAGACTCTTGTATACAAACACTTAAATCTAAAGTTAGGCATCTAACATCAATGCAAGTCCCAAGGCTATGCGGTGCCAGTTCGACTTCTCTCACTTCCAAATACGATGCCCTCTTAAATGAGGTATGAAGTGTCTTGATGAACAGATGACAATAGCGTGCATTGTCACGATCTTACGCCGCAGTCTTGGGGAGAGCAAATAAAATTTTGTTATAAAATTTCAGGTGGACACCATTTGCTCAAAATTAATTACGAAACCAAGATCAGTGCACGCGTGTTATTTTTATTGAAATAATAGTAAAGCAATAGATAGCTTTTTGCCATGTCCAAGTGGACTCAATCTTGCAATAACTATCCACACGTGGCTAAAATTCTTTATACCACAACATAGTGCCAATAATAGGATAATTGTTCATCACGGACGTCCAGTAAACAAATTTGGCAGTAGCTGCCATGAATTGAGAACTGCAGTTTCATATTGTAAGATGTTCAATCCTGAATACAATTTCAATCTGAGAGAACTGTCGGAAATGAGGGAAGACTGGCACAACACAGCTCACACCCCCACACTCGGGGTACCTCCACTCAGGCTCAGGTCTATTCTTTTCAAAACGCGCGGTTTCCTTCTCGACGACGCACAACCAACGCAGTAATAATCGAACAACATAGGACAAATTTTTCAAATAAATAATGTCGTAGTACTGGCACAGCAGGCAGCGTTGCCAAGTCGATGTAGAAGACACACGCTACCAGCTGTACGTTAAGACGACGTTCATTGCTCGAAAATCCATCGCCATGATACGACAGCAAAAGTCGGTAGTTAGTCGTACCCAGCGCTGATAAAACATGAGAGAGTTTTGCTTTGTTTTAAGAAAATAGGCTGCTGCTTGTGCTCAGTCCACTGGTTTCATACGTGTGTTTGATTATTCGTTAGATATTTTACATGCTAAACCTGTGGCACAACTTCTGTTTCGTGCGCAACCACAACAGAACGAGCACAGCAAGCAAGCCAGCATAAGCATACTCGCAAATGGATACTGAGCTCTCCTTAGAGCAGAATAGGCTTGCTTATTGGACAGCAAGATGATTTATCAACAAAAATGACTGATGAAAATACAACCCAAATGTCATATCCTTTGTTAAAATAGCCCATCCGCTCACAACTAAAGATTCCTCTAGCATGTATTACATCGCGATCCAACCATAAGCAATGGGAAAATCCCTTCGGGCCAACCACACCAAATACTTAGAAGACTGAGAATGACCTACATGATGAATTCGTACTTAATAAAAACTAAAATGTAGGAAATGTGAACCTGTTCAGAGAAGCAAAGAATGGCTCTATAGCACAAATTTGGCGACAAAAGCATAGAAATGAGCAAAAAGCATACCAAGGTGAATCATTTTCACATATATTACAAAGTGGGTGTGTAAAAATCAACAGACTAACTAGTATATATTAGAAGTACGATGCCAATGAAATAATTCACGAATACATAAGTAACAGAAAAACTGTTAAACCAATAGCAAAAGGCGACATCAAGCAAGCACCCATGCATAACAAATTGCAGTACCACCTCACAAACTCGCTCCATTTACGCCAGCCAACGCGCTCTCACAAGTACAAAAACTGCATTGAAACCTATTTATCGCTGATTTTCCTATTCCATCTTATGATAGTCAATAACATGCTCGCCTGGATTTTTTCAGTGACGCTGAAGGTGACAGTAACCTATTCAACTTACGGTAGATACGTGTGAAGACCAAGTATGTAAATTTTTTAAGATTCTCGGGTTGGTAAAACCTGTCTGACACAATTCATTCCCAACCAAAGTTATCGAAGAAAATCTAATGACTCCTATTCTCAAAGGCCCCCCCAATGACATTTTCTGCGTAAATTTTCCTAAATCTATCCGTAGCTTCTAGAACGACATAGCTTAAATTTCACAAGAAACTTTGATCAGCGTACAGCTCCCAAAAACAGCTTCTTCTAACGGTTTCGAGTTGAAGATTTTCTACCGAATGGCGGTGGTTTTGAAAGCTTCCACTAGGCTTGGAAGCCGCGTTTGGAGGGCGGCACGAGGTGGTCAGGCAGATCTGCTGGCAGGTCGTGGCCGTCCAGCTTGACGTTGATGAGGTGCATAGACAGGGCGAACTCGTCGATGTCCAGCATGCCGTCCTTGTCCAGGTCAGAGAGCTTCCAAACCTTGCCCAGCACCGAGTTCGGCAGCTTCGACTTCACCATCTCGGCCTTCGCCGCTGTAAACATATTAACCCGTTTTAGTTGCTTATCAAATGAATGTTACTTCGTAGTGACCATAGAGGTCAAAGGTATCAATAGCTGACAATAAATAAATAAATAATTATTCTCGTTCCAACATTCTGAGGAAGAAATGGAAAGAAAATCAATTATACTTTCTAAATTCTAAAACTATACTCTACTTAGAATGTATTGGGTTAATGAGTACACAATTCCTCAGGTGCATTCTATAGTTACCATTTTAAACGTTTTGGCTCACAAATTCAGAAAGTTTGCAAGAAATTTGACCTCAATCAGTATATTGACGAATTGTAGAAGTAATATCAGAGAGGTCTCATCATCTTAATTCGAGAAAATAATAATACAGCAGTATTGTCTCAAGTAGATTGAAAAGAAGAAAAAGAGTGACTTATTTTCAGTTTATTTTCAACTCATTCAACATGCCATACTTTCTTTAGAGCAGTAATTACTTCAGTAAGCTTGTTCGTTTAGAATCTACAAAAAAAAAGGAATCATGAACAGCATCTTTTCCACTATCACAGGGAAGTAAGTATCTGGGTTGGCTCCAGAGATTACGCTGTCGATTACTCAAAGCGTTGGATTTAAATGCATCCAATAGCTATTAAATTACACTATATTAAATAGAGATCTTCACATAGGTATGAGCACCTTCAAACGCTGAAAACAACACAACAGTCAGCATACCTGCTCACAAAGCCACTAGACCAACAAGCAACTAAGGAAGTAGCGGAATTACAAACACTTTTCGTAGGTTCTACATCTAGGTAGGTAGTTCATGAATATTTGAACACAACTTTCGTCTCTACATTGAAAATTTATACATCTTAATTGAATCAAAACCAGATCGAGAAAGTCTCATCTTATAAACTTGTGCGCTTCACTATCAAATTCAAGTTTTGAGGAGCTATCGATGGAAATTAGCGCACCCACGGGGAATAAGCGAGGTATCAAACTAGAAGTTAGGTAGGCCTTTTTGTTGAAATAGAATAGATTTTTTGGTTTATTACGGACTATCTTTTATTCGGTTCACTGCTGTCCTATATTTTCAGCACCTATTAATTTCTTAAATTTTTTCTTGCTGCAGAAACTTCTTTCTCAACTTATTATCTTTGTCCACCTTGTGCATAGATTCCGCGTTCCTCAAGTCCCTACTAGAGGGTGTTTTCCTCTTTCCCTTTTTGGAACGCCTTTGTTAGTTTAGGTAGGTTTAAACTAACTTATCTAATCTTGATGGGCAACAGGGTACGTTTGAGTTGCCTTAATGATACCTTCTTTCACAATTGATACCGTTACGAATAAAAAGTTAATGCCTTTTGATCTGGAATTAATTCTTGCCCATTACTTCAAATCCTTCAAGCATAACTAACAAAGTCACCATTGTCATCCATTTAAAATTTTATATTTCAATGATAAAACACATGTTCGTAAAACAAAAACCTATCAAAACGCTACCATAGCAGTTTTGATATCTAAGCAGTTGTTAAGCGGTATTTCATTTTCTCTGAGAACTTTTTGGATCATCATCACAAATAAAACTAGCATCGACACCACGGCAACTATTGAATGATGACATCTGAACACTCTAATCTTGCCTGCTACAGAACACATCGCTAAATGCAAGTCCTCACAAATTGAACCCGGTTCTGTCCTGTTGACTATTATATCTACCGAAACCATTTCACATACTAATAAGCCTAACAGTTCCACTAAGAATCGTACACTAACTTGAGTCGTCACCAAGTAACAAACTGAACACCTACTTTCGGCCACAGTATGGGCGATCTCCCAGATCGATTTTCCCAAACCATACAGATAACAACAGCAGAGGACAACATCTATTCTAGGGTCAAGCACATCCTCATTTCAGCAATAGTGCAACTTTCTGTTCACCAGCCCAATGCTCCTTTAGTCAACTACAAAAACCATGATTTCTATTTATTGCTTGACAAACACAAAAACGTTATACGATTGTCTCCACTATTCACAAGCTTACATTAAATGTCAAGTATGAAATACTTACCGTTATTAATTAATACAAAGTTAAATTTTTCTCGATTAACCAGATTTAAACTCTGACCTTGGAGAGAACGCATCCCACTCAGTTTGTACCCATGATACGCCAAACAATTCCTGTATGCGAGACTCCGGTAAGAGTGCCCGACATGCTACTGTGCCCTGAAAGAAATAGTTACCTGAGCCCGTGATCTTGCCGTCGACGGGGTCGAGTGAGAAGAAGAGCTGGTCGTACTTGTGCCGGTCTTTGGCTACGATCCACTCAGGCTCACCAGAGCCAGCATCGATGCCCTCCCCACGCCGGTACCCAAACACCGTGTTGTCATTCATCACGCCGTCGAACGCGCCACCTGTTCATTCAAAACAATACGTGCAATACTTGAGATCGCTAATATTCTGAAGTGAGAAAACATGAGCCTTGTTTCCGAACATGATGTATAAATAAACATACTTCCTAGATTGAAGTAAATACACCGTTCCTCACACAAACATAAATTAATCAAAAACATATAAAAGTAATAATTTAGCTACTAATAACAGGATTCACCTTGCCCTACTAAATTAATGAGAAATGACGAAATCGAGGGAAGGCACTGCACCGCTTCAAGGACCGCGATCCTTTATTCTAGTTTCATAGTTTGATCTTGATTTCTACAAGCTAAATCCGAAAGATGTGGGGTATGATTACTCGAGGAGAACGAACATAAGTTCGGCTGAAGGTTAAGGTGCATCTTCTTTCACCGTTTCCGTGGAGCGGCACAGGCAACTGAAAGCATACGAAGAGGAAATCCAGGACTCATTCATCACTTCAGCAAAGCAAGGAGTTTAATTTTGACTGAAACCGGAAGCTCTCACATTTTACTTGGCAGATATACCGTGTTGACACGTGGGAAATAAATTATTACTTCTCAAAGGAAAATAAGCATGTTAGATGTGTGGACCTGAACAGCATCCAGAACGAACGTGAACAATCTCAGCATGGTTACCAAACGGTAGCTCTCGCTTTCCCCTGTAACATTCAAATGATGAGGGACGGTTAGAAACACGAATTGAACATATGGATTTACTTGATTTAGAACAATTTCGAATGTTCTTTTAATACTGAGCTCAAAAAATAAGTTACTTTGGTACCTTAACCTCTGAATGCGAACGCTTTTCATTGTCTCAAATGAGTACCATACACAGAGAGGTGTTAATCGCTTGTGGAAGAATAAAATTAAGGCAATTTCACACAGATCAAATAAATTTGAAACATAGAACGAAAATAAAAAGGTTTAACATTCTTTCCGTGCGCGTAGAATTCAACACAAGATATTTCAATGGAGGCAGAGATGCAAAAATGGAATCAAAGTTAATAGCATTCAGTGCTTTTAACGTAGGAGATCGCCGCACAATTCTGCATGGTTTGAACAAGCTCAATACTTGGATCATCATCCTGGCAGGTAAAAAGTTCATCGTTGGGTTAGTCAAGAATAAAAAAAATCGGCAAAATGACGCAAGACCCGTTTTCGTCACTCCACCGTTCACGTCTCAAAAACATTTGTTGCTCAGAAACCTTTGCTGACGCTGTTACACAAAGACACGCATCATTTCACAGAAAGCACTTCTCGGACTATCGGGAAAGAAAACCGAGAAAAACAGATAGATATTTTTATGTCATACATCTAATTTTAATGATACTTGCTGAAAACAGCTGAATGAACTGAAACAAACTTCACTTTTTAGAGTAGCCCTTGCAAACAACTCATTTTACAGAAAATGTCGGAAATAACTGTTCAAAATAATAATTCAAAACGCTGTTTTGCTAGGTGACACATGCACTGGCATTTCGTATTTACAATTTTTTACTATTTACATTTTCATTATTAAAGGGTGAAAATACCATGAATAAATGAGTTAAGTGCATCAAGTTGATGCGAGTGCAACTAGTAACCCTAATTTTGTCAACTGAAATGAACATGACTGTTTGGTTATGGTTCAAGTCCAAAACTGAACCCAATAACCGAAAGTAATATTCATTATCAAATCAAATACAATACAGTTAATCCCCGTATAATACATCATCTTACCCGAACCTCAACTTATACACATAATATTAATTACAAGTCTTTCCACTTGCGATGCATGATAAAAATCCTGAATACATGAGTGTAAGTATTATTTATATAAATTGAGGTTCGAATAAGAAGTTTACCTTGAAAACCGACAACAGGCTTTTACAAAAGATGTCCTAGAAATAAGAACAACCTAAAGATTTGTGTTGTAATGGATTAACACTTGGCAGTGAACGAGATGAGCATCACACAAACACAATCGAAGTGTGCGGGTTGAACCACGAAACCTTCCCAATTCAGCATGATGCAGCGGACATACAAGTACGGATATGCCAAGACTGTACATGAAAATATACACCTCGCCACAGCTTAAAGATAGATGCGCATCCTTCATCTATTAGAGCTCTACTTGAAACCGTTAGCATGACCTAAGAATTCAATTTTTCTGGGAAGAGAAGGGGCTCATTCAATTGCAAATGTCATTAACGGCTCATACTAAAATAAAAATGAGTGAATAAGACATGAATTTTAATAATGTAGCGGATAGTGGTTATTCAAATACCTTTTCACTCATGAATAGGCAAACGAAGGTAGAGACTCATACTGCCCAGTCAAACTTTTTCGTAGCATCTTCGATTATCAAGCATCTGTTTTGCCGCCTGGCATGCATATTTTAAGGATGTTTATCGTCACCGAGACGACGATTAAATAAGTTAGTTTGAGCCTCGCTTACGGAACCAAAGGTGTTTCAAAGAGAGGAAAGATGAAGGCACCATTTAGCATGGAGTTAAGGGAAAGCGGAAACTTTTAAATTATTTAAATTCACATGGTGGATAGAAACAGTAAGTTGAGGAAAAAATTCATGAAACAAGATAAAAGTTGAAGGAAAGTAGTAGGTGCTGAAAAAACAGAACAGCAGTGAACCGGAAACAGATATTATGTCACATTTTCTCTCAACATAATAAAAAACATTTCATTTCATCATAAAAAAGGCCTACCTAACCTTTCGCTCGGAACCTCACATACTACCCCAGAGAGCGCTAAAGCCCATAGGTACAATAGTTGTATCCCTCAGAGGGGGTGTATTTATAAAAAAATGAGTAGTGAACCACAAAAATATTGAGTTTCCATAATTTTGTACAATATTATGGCTTTTTTATACCTGCCCGCCACGCATAATCAGGCTCAACTATCTCTTTGAGGCAACGAAAATTTTTTTCGTCAGCGCTTAAAAAAGTGTCTGGTGACGGTAAGGTGTCTATACATCGTCGCCCCGAAGACGATAGGCACACGGAAGAAATATGTATACGAGGCGGCGAACGGGATGTATGATAACAGATGATGCGGCGTAAATGTTTGACTGGGTGAGACCTAAAAAACACCAGTAAATTCATGCAACCACCGCTCTCATTTCTGCAATGGAAAGATCGAAACGCCCATCATGATGGTAATTCTCACCACACACGAGCAACAACACCGAGCTTGATGAAATATAATTTCTTAAAATGAAATGTAAGCAAGTAGCGAATATTCGGTCATTTAGCGTTAGATGAATACTTTATTACTTACAAAAGAAAGGAGAAGAAACTTTCCTATTACCTTTGGTAATGAAAAAATATCAACAGGTAAAATAATTTTAAAAATGCCAGCCGCGAGAGGTTCTTTTCAAGCAATCTGAAACATCACAAAGCAATGAGATACGAGAAGTCGCCCAATGTAAGAAGATGGTTCTCACACTGCGGCCGCAGTTATCAGATTCTGACAGAGAAAATAGTTGAGAAGATCATAATAAGAAACTGAAACGCAGCAAGAAATTTTGGGATGCTTTCACGGCACATGACGCATCCACACGAGAAAGAAGACAGAAGTTCAATGAATGATGACCAACCAGACACACAATGGATACAGATCAGCCACAGATAGTAGACTCAGGCGCAAGGGAACAAAAGACGTCCAGAACTGTGTGGTTGTTGACGAAATTGACATTCACCAAAATCACACGCAAAGACAAAAAGTAAGCCAACATTATGCATGAAGCGACCTTCATTGAAATTGCTATTGAAGGTTAACCCTAAAAAATATGCTCGCCGCTGCGGACAGTCAAAACTAGGCCAACGCCAAGTACATACCATGACAGAAAAACTTGACTGAACTCTTGAACTCAGGAGATCGGCGCAAAATCAAGCGAAAATTTCTCGCGTACTGAAACGTTTGATCCTGGTCCTGAGAAGCCTCTCAACAAGAAAGTGATTCCTTCACAATAACAGGATCCCAAACCTTCAGCACGTCTACTAAACATATGGCCGTGACGAGTTGTCTTCACACAGCGATGCACAGTTTCAACTTCAGTGTATTTCGTCACGGAAAAAGTGATTCCAGTGGCTTGTGTACTCGTATCCTCATGCATCACTGGTATACAAAAACAAAAATTTTTCATAAAATTGTATGTTAACCGATTTGATCCCTATGTCGAGGTGTTGGTTACCTAAGGTTCCCCTGTAAACAGAATTGAATGAAGAAATTTAAGTTTCCAGTTTATCAAATCAAATATAAAGCGGAAGACATGTTAGTGACAATTCAAAATTTTTCACGAGTTGAGACGACACCAAAAGAACACAGATGATGGAAACTGAGAAGATGAACACAACGTTCAACTCAGGGAAGTGAGCTTCTGTTTAAATGTTTTCGTTCACAGTGAAGAGAAACCAAAGGAGAACTCGTGAAACACACGTCCACGCGAGCCAAAAAGCACCTCAAGCAGAAAATCAGCGTGAGAGCAACAGAAGGGTGGACGGGCAGAGATGTTAGCCTACCTGTCAGATTGCCAATTTGGTCACCGGCACCTGCAATAAGAAGCACGTCAGCTGCAGGCACACAATCTTCACGGCATTCTCAAACCAGTAACGGTGAATGTGACGTGTTGTCATTGATAACGCTTCTTTGGCCGGACGTTACGGCGTGGCTCATTACCCACTGTACCCAAGTAACTAACAGTATTCTAACAATTGACTTTCACCGAGATCAATGTATAACGCCAGCATTGAAGTTCGAAAATCCTGTTGCGTATACCATATTAATTATACATGTCAAATCCAGAAATTGAAAGGAATCACCGTCAATATTACTGAAGTCGCTAAACTTCCATTTAAATGAATGAGTTAAGCATTAAAAACCATTCTTACAAGCCTTGTAGTAGAAATTCTTCAGTGTCCCAGGGTCCGGCAACAGGGAGCTGTTAGCAACTTCAAGTATTATCATCGCCAATTTCTGATAATATAATATATTGTCTAAACGAGAACGATGTATATATTGCGATTCACAATTGTCTATAATGGGAAACATAGGAAAGAAAGTTAAGAAACCTACCGCTTGTTTGAAAAAAAAAATTGAAGAACCATGAAGTAACGATACCCGCTCTAACAACTCACGAAATAGAATCGCCTTGTGCAAACAAAGGAATATATAAATAGTGTCTATTATCCAATTTCCCACCTTTCTATAATTCATCTTTATGCTTCCTGGACAACCTGTTTATTGAATTTGAAACTCTATACCAAGATCCGCGATACACAGACTTCACAGACATTTACATTTCCTGCAGATGTGTGTCTTACGTAGCCGTGCAAGCGTTCGTTAAAAATTCAAGTCGACATTCACGTCACATTTTCCCTAGCTGGACGCTGCTGCTATTTTCCATCTCTGCCACAGAAGCCACGATAAATTTGAAATATTAAATTAACGACATTCAATGCGTAATTCATGAGTCGCCATAGCATGAAAATTAATGCTTCAACTCACAAACTATCCATGCCGTGTTAGAAGAAGAGAAGTATATTAATATGGTGCTTAAGAAACGCTGTCGGTGACCAACAAGCATTAGCAAATGCCATTAGGAGGCTGAAAATATAACTTCAGCTCTTTTTATCTTAGCTTAAGGCCTGTTTACACGATCATTGATGAGCAACTTCACCACGCGCTCAGTCACGTACTTGGTCGCGTCAGAGTGTCGACACGGTCATTCTGCACTTTCAGCAGTGGCGCAGAACTGCTCCTGTAAAAATCC
>JACJUY010000858.1:113104-143544 GCA_014220935.1 Platorchestia sp. MABIK | reverse complement strand
AATGTATATATATTATTTTTTTAATTCTGTGAACATAACTGTGTTTCCCCAGATGCTGAAGATGACCCTTGTTGTCGAAACGTTCATTTTTCGTGTATATTTTTAGTTCTGACATATTAAACTCGCTAGGTAATAATGTCTTTTTTGAAATAATGGTATTTAAAGGACCCAGTTAATGTTTCGTATTCATAAATTTGCCAATCACTTTAGACTTTAAATTTGAGTTGAATGTTGAACTTCAGTTTAACCCATCGCAGTCAACGTGTTAAAGCTCTCTAACCAACACAGAAAGAAGTTTTACATTAGATTACAAGCTAATTTCATTCTCCCTAACCGCAACAAAACCGTTAAAAAAGAGGAAGGATGAAGGCACCATTTAGCATGGAGATAAGGGAACGCGGAAACTATGCACAAGGTGTGTTTCCACCTAAGATCCTCTACGCATAGAAGCAGTAAGTTGGGAAGAAAGGTTATGAAACAAGATAAACTTTGAAGAAAAAAGTAGTGGGTGCTGAAAAACCAGACAGCAGTTAACCAAAAAGATGGTCTGTAACAAAACAGAATAATAAGGAAAAAAAAATTTCACCTAGCCATCAGCTCGGAACTTCAGTTTCCCTGGAAGCTCTTAATTTTATAGATACAATAGTTGTATCGCCCTGAGGGGTACAACTAAGACTATCACTAGAGAGCGAAGAGGAGGAACCATTTAGTGCAGGCTGCAGAAAACGTGGAATCTACGCAAAAGGTGTGTTCTCCCGTAAGATACCCTGCGCATAGAAACAGCATATAAAGAAGAAAAAGGTAGAAAAGACTGAGATGAGACAGCGAAGAAGAAATGAAACCTGAAATAAGCCTAGTAGGAACGAAATATAGAAATCTCGAAGGCCTGTCGATAGCGGAGGTTCGTAACAGTATCTCTCCTGGAACTGGAATTTTTGAAACAAGCCGAAGTGATCACCATTAAAAGGTACAGAAAGAAGCTTCGAGTCGATGCTCTCATGGAAGCGCACTACATCTAATGGCTCCATTATAAAAACGAGCACAGATATACGTGCACAGCATTATCGCATTTTAACAACACAGCAGCCAACATGACTGACTTCACACATCTGCTACTGATATCATATCAGTCAAGTTGCACACAAAGAACCAAATTCTCGACATTACAGGCAACCTACTTTTGTGTACATATAATACGCGAAAGGAAATCCTATGTAATGCGTTCCTAATGTGCGTATAAACAATGACTCTAAGTCATTACAACACAGTCACGCAAAATCTACACCTAAAAAAAAACAAAGAAAGAAAATTTTTTCTTCAAGTCGGAGCCTGCATGAAACATAGCGCTAAACAACTAGTAATCTAGTAATTTATGGGCGTTTGAAATACTGTAAAAAGACTGGTTCACATTACCTGCATTCTCTTGATGTCGGGGAAATCTCCCGGCGAGATCTGGTGCTCGCGTTGTATCTTCTCATATATGGAGCCAAGCCTCTTGATGAGTTCCTTCTTCTTGTTCTCCTTACCGAACACGCTCGGCATCTCCTTCTTCAGCTCGGAGATGATGTACGCATGCACCTGAGAAACCATACCGAAGTAATGATTTGACTATGGAGCATCACGATCACACATTTCACCTAATGTAAGAATGGAATCATCCTCGGACGAAAAAATTAGGTCATGAATTTCATGAAATGAAGTTGCTTTGAGAGGGATTAATTTCGGATACATTAGTACATCTGGTAGCAGATTAGATTAGACAAATTATTTTAAACCTTCCTAATCGTAACAAAGATGTTCGTAAGTGAGGAAGGATCAATTTAGTATGACTCAAGGGAACACAGAATCTATGCACGAAGTACATAGAAACATTAAATTGAGAAAGAAGTTTATGAAACAAACAAGACAGAAGTGAAGCGAAAAAAGGTGGGTCGTAATAAAGCAAAAAATTTGCTTGAACAAAAAGAAAGCCTACTTAACCTTTAGCTCGGAAGCACACATATTCCCCCTGGGTGTCATGTGGTAGCATCATCAAATCTTGAGGTAGCTTGGTTTATTATAGGAGTAACATAATTCTAATGAGTGCATAATATCATTCATTGTTGCATCTTTTACAAGAGCAAAAACTGGCATACCACTCGTGACAAATCACGTTAAGAACCAAATAAGTAAAATAATAGAAGGTAAGTGTATTTATCCTAAAGAAGTACGTAAACTTTAAGCCACGAAAATATTTTCGAACAGAACGATCGAACTTCATTTGGTGGCCACTACAGATTTCAAGGATTTCCTACATCCCAAGGCAGCACCGACAATACGACAGTATAGTGCAAAGAACATTAAAATTCCTCTGTCACATACTTAATTTTTATTCATAGGCGCCAATCAAGACATATTTTAGTTCCAAGTTTAAAAACGGCACAAGCGACGTCTGTTTGTCACGTGAACCAGCAAGAAAGCAACCCTATGCCAGCACAATAAATACATTAGTCTGGTTTCACATCGTCGCCATGTGACACAGCAGGGAAATAGTTATCTATTATACCAATAGGGAGCTGTGTTGTGACACTTGCAGTTACGAGCATGCACTTGTAGTCAAATGCATTGGTTGCGAGCGGAAAGTCAGATTGTCGACGGTCACTCTTTTGACATGACGTTCATGGGATATTAAATGCCTTACTGCCAGAACAAACAGCAGAAGCAATGTTCATCATATTCACAGCGATGCATTTGTACAGCTATCGCGCAAGGTTAGGCGAGCCGCTGATACTCGTTACTTTGTTTTGCTTACATGAAACTCCAGCTGACACACACAAAAAGAACTCTTTTTCCAGACGAATTAGAAATTAGAGCACTAGGATAAAAACCCGCGTATCGTGCTAATGGCAGCCACTTAAATTAGAAAAGAAAAAATGAACACATTGAAAACGTCAAAATGTATCTATGCTAGCGCCCAGTTTCACTAATCCTACGATATTTTGACATTTGGTCCCAGAGCCATTATTCTGACGTGTCTAAGCGCTGTTCCGCCAACCTTCTTAGCCCGTCATGCTGCTTACTGAGACCCAAATGCTCAACCGGATTTTGTATCTCGTAAGAACAGTCAAATATTAAATTTTTTTGCTGTAGCTGAGTCTATTTTAAACTTCCTTGACAGCGTATGCTCGAGTCAAGTATTCAAACAACCATGCATAGAGTAGCAAAAGAACAATTCTGCTTCGTTCTTCTAGGTACAAGTGATTTCATGGCTGTTGATAGGCAGATACATTTTCCATTTTCTTTCCATTAAAGAGGCAGTAATTCCCAATATAGAAGCTATTTCACTTAAACAATTTAATTCCCCAATTTAGCGTAATGATTTCTACCGAAATGAAGAAAGAAATACATTTGTTTCAACAACAGGAATTTTTTTCTTCAAAGTAGGAATTTACAACATACCACTGCTGTACAGCTCGTTTGAGGACGAAATATGTACCTGCAACTTTCACGGAAATCATTTAATAGTGAAGCTATCAAAAGCTGAATTTCAGTAAGAGTTGGTATAGTTCCAGCAGTGTAGCCTCTAACACCATTTTATAGTAGAGAGCATAAGCGTCATTAAAAAACTGAGGTAAATAAAAAAAAGTATCAAAGAAACTCGTTCATGAGGTTGGTGGTGTATGCATACATCGCTGAGTGCATGTGCATTTGAGGGTTAAAGATGTAGGAACTACTGGCAGCAGGAATGTGTCGGGGTCCAGTGTTGACAGAGGGGCGGCACGGGGAGAGAAGTGCTCGATTCCGAGAGTGGAGGTCGGCGTGCACGAGGGTCTGGCTCAGCCGAGCGAGGAAATGCTTATCAGCGAAGCCTCTATCAATGACAGTGGCGCAAGCAGCGCTCGCTGCTCCACACAATACTGCCTTTACGTCATTCTTTATGTGGCATTATCTACAATTACAGTCACAAATATTATAAATTAACTGAGTTTCGCTAAAGCAATAATACATGATGAATGAATGGACACTTGAGAAAGTATTTCACAGGGTTTATGTTTTCTTCTTTGGTATAAAACGGAAAAACGATTTTTAATGACAATTCGAGTCAATGTAGTTGTCAACAATATTCGAAGCGAAAACATTCAATCCGTAAAAAGTGAAAACGTTAATACTTAACAATTGCAAAAAGAAAAAGCTGTTTCAGGAAATGGAGAGGAATAAGATTTTAAAATTCCGGACGATAATTTCAAGTAGAAACAATCTCATAATCAAGAAGACATTCGAAGCGTCGCAAGTGTAGATAAAGTTAGAAAGGAAAAATATTCTTCTTCGCATCAAACAAAGCGAGCCACAAATAATGAGAACTATTTCACTGCAGTAAGCAGTCAACAAGCAAGAACGGGTGAAATGAAGTTATTATCATCACTTGCTTCCAAAGTAAATTCATGTATTCAGACCATCAAAATCGTGGTTAATTTGTTTCAACATGAGGTATTCGACATGTCCTCTCATTATCCCTAAATGAGATGATCATCACCAGCAAACTAGATAGGCTTATTCTTGATGTCATAGAAACTAGTCAGTGGCTGATTTAACAATTGAATGGTGTACATTGCAGAAATTTAAAGTTCAAAGCGACGCCACATCCTTCAGATAATTTTTCAATTCGAGCTAAGAAGAATTGCAACACATTTTCATGGCGAGGCACAGCACCTCTAGCGCTTGCCGCATTTTTCAGTCGCGAATGCACACGAGTCCCGTCCTTGCTCTTATGCACTGTAGTCGGCGTGTATTACGCGAGTTTTAATTAGCATCGAAAGAACACAACTACGAAAACTCAGAAGGAATCACGGCAGATGGAAGCATTTTAACAGTGTCGGTCAAGACGATTAACATTGGCAATGAATGCACGAAACAAAATTTCAAATTTTGTTGTGCCTAATAAAATAGAGGTTCAGATTGCACATCATGATTGTACATCGTCTGGAAAAAGAGTTCTTCTTGTGTGTCTCAGCTGGAGTTTCATTTGAGCTAAACAAACTAGCAAGTATCAGCAGCTCGCCTAACCTTGCGCAATAGCTTGGTGCAACTTTCATGTATTCCGTTAATATTTTGATAGTTCATCGTTAGTGACATACGTCTAACAAACTTGATACATTGAAATCAATGAAGTAACCACATGAAAAGGTTTTGTTGGTTTCTTAAGCCGAGACGTCCGTTCTGCTCTCACCCCTTTCAGTGAAGGTTACTATAGTTGACTAGTAATGCTTTACTATAATTGACTAGTACTGTGAATTTGACAATTTGATAATTCACGGAACACAAGTTTTTACTTTCCGATACGTAGCAAAGAGAAACATGAATATCGAAATGGAGGGAGTACCCACAAATTTCGAAACGAATAAAATTCCTTCAAAAATATCATGAAACAGAAAAAAAAACATATTTCTCTTTTAAGTAATTAGTGATTTCTGTTTAGTTACACACAAGTTGCTTTCAGGAGAACTTGGTTAAGATGACTAGTTCACGGTAAAAGAGCACAAAATTAAAACCCATTCCACAAAGTCGAGGTCTGCTGAAGACATACCTTCGCGAGCCTGGCTCGCTTGATGAGATCGTTGAGCTTTCTGAGAGCAGCATTGCGCGGCAGCGACTGCAGGTCGAAGAAGAGGTCCTGCTCCTCGGCTTCGAACAGTCTGCAACACACGGGCAGCTTAGATATCTGTCGCACCTGATGCTACCATAGCGAATCTTGCTAGGATTGCCTGAAGGCATGACATGATGCACATCGTATCGTTCATCAGATAATAAGTTAGTTTAAACCTCCCTAAACCCAACAAAGGTGTTCAAAGAGAGGAAGGATGAAGGCACCGTTTAGCATAGAGTTAGAGGAACGCAGAATTTATCCACAAGATGTTTTCCCCTACCAAATCCTTCGTGCACATGAACAGTAAAAGATTATTAGTTAGTTTGAGCCTCCCTATCCGCTACAAAGGCGATCCAAAAGATTAGATTATTAGTTAGTTTAAGCCTCCCTATCCGCTACAAAGGCGATCCAAAGAGAGGAAGGAGGAAGGCACCATTTAGTATGGAGTTTAGGGAACGTGGAATCTATGCAGAAAGGGCATAGAAACAGTAAGATGAGAAAGAAGTTTATGAAACAAGATCTAAGTTGAAGAAGAAAGTAGTAGGTGTTGAAAAAACAGGACAGCAGTGAACCGAAAAAAGATGGTCCGTAACAGAACAAAAACTTATTTTATTTCAACAAAAAGGAAGCCTACCTAACCTTTAGCTCGGGCCCTCACATAGTCCCCCTGGGAGCGCTAATTCCCATAGATACAATAGTTGTATCCCCCTGAGGGGTTATGAACAGTAAATTCGGAAACAAGTTCATGAAATAATGTAAAAGATAAAGAAGTAATAGATGGTGAAAAAAATTACAGTGAACCGAATAAAGAGGACTCTTAACAAAAAAACTTATACTTCAACAAAAAAATAAAGCGAATGTAACTTTCAGGTCGGAACCTCACATTTTAACTGAAAGCCATAATTCGAATAAATTACACATCGTTCAATGCCTAAGATTAGTTATGAACCATTCAGAGCAAACAAAAAACGGACACATTGGGGTTTGCTTGTTGTGTTGCAAACCGCAATCCTGGAATAATCCCTTGAGCATCATCCTTATAATTATAGTTCAACACATTCATATTTTTCTTACTTAGGGAAAGAACATTCCATCAGAATAGATCATGAGATAATTTACAGTTTAATTCTGTCATCTATTTAACGATGATTAACCCTGGTCGCTTAACAGCCGATTAAGATTCAGTATCTTGAATGAAAATTACAGTAAGTCTAGTGAGAGAGAGGGGGGACTAAGTCGGACATCGTGAACTATTTATACTTTTTTCATGCTACGCAACTCATCTTCTACTACTAGTACTTTCACAATTAAGATTATGGGGATGAAACATCGAATAGTTCAAAACTCACACAAGCATAAATAACACGACTTTAAAATAAACTTCGAAATGCTATAAAATTTGATAGTAAAAGAAGTCATTTAGTTTTAACCCTTTGCCTCCAGACGGTAACTCCATTTCCCAGATGGCTAGTGCTTCCAGTTAAGAGAAATTGATAAAATTTCAAGGTAATTCAACTAGTAGGGAATTAATCTGAAATAAATGACAAAATTAGGGCAATTAATTGTATTCCTGCAACTATGTATTCAGACATTCCAGAAGTTTTGGACGTGCAATTTGCTCTTGATTTTCACTCGGTGTAAGCTTCATGGTCTATGGAATACATTTAATACCTTTTTTATTTATCTCGAGCAATTTTTTCATACGTACATGTATTTACAGATCAAATTAAGCAAAAACTAAATTGATATTTTTTCTCAGATTTTTCGACCATTTTTTGGCGCTAAAGAATCCATTTTTAAAGCATAATTTTTTCAATTTAAAAAGGAAGTAAGCACCTGCTTATACAGAAAAAAACCTGCAAGGGCAATTTTACAGATATATCAGGGTAATGACTGCAATTATCTTAGAAAGCTTTTCCCTTAACTATTCGAGTGTTGGGAAACAAAGGGTTCAAATCTAAATTCTTACATAGCTGAACAAGTAGATCACAGCAGTCGAAGAAGACACATTCGCCTTATTTGGCAAACACCACTTGACGGTTGTGAGGCAATCTGCTGATTGCTGTGCGAACAAAGACTGAGCTTTACAAGTTGTTCGCAGATATTCTTACCCAGATTTTTACGGAAGTTGGCTCAGAGCATTTTGTAGTGAACGAAAACAATACAAATCCCGCGCAAAGGAAGATTAATGGATGACGTAGAATACACAGGTTAAAAGTACATTATTGTTTCTGAAATTTTTTGCAGTGGTTTCGAGTTTCCACCGTTGACAAGATTAGATTACATGTTAGTTTAAGTTTCCTTAATCAGGACAAAGGCGTTTTAAAGAGAGGAAGGAGGACGACACCATTTAGTACGGAGTTGAGGGAACGCGAATCTATGCACAAGGTGCACAGAAACAGTAAGTTAAGAGATAAGTACATGAAACAAGATAAAAGTTGAAGAAGAAAGAAGTGCTGAAAAATAAGACAGCATTGAACCGAAAAAAGCTTGTCCGTAAAAAAATCTATTTCATTTTAACAAATGGAAGACCTACCTAACCGTTCGCTCGGGACTTCATATATTCTCATTGAAAGCGCCAATTCCCATGGAAACAATAGTTCTACCTCCTAAGGGAGCTTAGATGGGAAAATGGGTTGTAATTTTGCCTATAATTAGCTGAGAACCTTGACGATCGAGCCCAGTAATTCATACCAAATCAGACAATTAAAAAGGATTTTAATAGAATTCCAACGATGTTCTCAGGAGCTAAAATATTTTTCTGATATAAACGAATCACAACAAAAATAGCTGAATATTTAGTTATCTCGTAAATATAACAATCTATTTTCATTCTGAGAACCATTCTAACATCATGAAATACAAGACCGCCCGGCACAACCACAGCACCCCGCGCAGCGCACAATCCGTGGTCAGTCGAAACAAGATATCGGCCAAGGTCACACCGCAGGTGGACGGTGACAACGGCCTTCAGGGAACTGAGATGCACCGAACAGTAGTACTAGCTCGAAACGCTGATAAACGAGCTACAAGCATTTAAAACTAAAGTAACATGCAGCCCACATCAGATATTTTCAACGATTTTCATTTGCAATAATAGATTTTCCCCAGTAAGCATGACAGACGCGAACTTGGAAATTGCGCCTTTTATAAACATGCTTTACAATGTTTCCTTTTAGCAGTACAAATTTTTACAATAAACACATTCACGGCAATTTGTTAAAATATCAATGGAATTTTCAACACATGGAGCAGTTTATTAAAAAGATGCAAGAAATCTGTGACGGCAAATTTTATCAGATACTAGTTGTCTAAACTAAATGCGATGACAGAAACCCATTTTAACCAAACGATGCTGCCCCTTCAGCCACAATAGAGGAGCAGCAGTGCCGAAATATTCTCAATATGAAAGCACGCAGCGTCGCTCGCTTCCGTCCTATGAAATGCTGTGACTCGCATCCACTCAATTGGGGTCAGGATTAGCTGAAGCGATATGAGGCCGCCTTCAGTTTATTTAAATTATTTGGATGAAAGAAAAATTAATGCCAAACCAGGAACAGAGAGAGTTACAACAAAATTGGGTGAATTCTATATTCGCAATATTCATTAGCAGTTGAGCTATTTCAGAAAGCTTCTCACCTCTTTCTGAATTAGAGCCAATGAATGACAAACGTAAGTGTCAAACTGGCAGAGGTTGACTAGAAGAATCTAGTACTAAAATTCGTAAAACTGAGTACAAAACAGTATGAGCAATTGTGAGTAATGTTTCGCGTTAGTAAATATATTCACAATCGGACGAACAATATAAATTAACATCATTGAAAAAACCACGCGACGGGAGATTGATTCGTTTCGATACCTAATGCGACGAGGTGTCGAAGTGGCTCTATACATCGATGGAGCGTTGTTTGATTTCAAAATCTTCCCGTGATCTTTCAATAAGAGCATGGAGAGTGACACAATTGTCTTCCGGAGTACAGGAATGAATCCAGAAATTTCCGGTATGGGTCAGACGTAAACAGTGAAATGACTTGACATTTCTTCTTGGCACAACTTTAAAAACAAGACCAATCTCGCTCATGAATTCTCATTTTTCTACAGTTGAGTTTCCAACGATTAAATCAAAGTGAGAAAATAATTCTCTTCATTTAAACTAGGGGTCGACTAATTTTAAAAAGCCTCTAAAAATGACTTCCGATGTCTGAACAACATCGTTTGGAAACAACGTCCGCTTGTAAACGTTAGCCGCACTCATTTACGCAAGAGAGAGTACGTGGAACGAGTCGACCAAGGAAGTCAGGGTCGGCGTTGCAAGCCTAAGAAATTCTGAGTGGTGACTCACATTCTCAGAACAGGCCGAGCAACAGACGGGGGGATGCAGCTACCTGTTAAATGGTGACGACACGTACACTGAGAACAGAACCCACAAATTTCCGCCCCGGTTCTCAGCAGAACATAAAGCTTCCTCTCCTGCAACGTACTCGCACATGCACGTCATGAAAAATAAGCCGAATCCTAGAGATCACAGAAGATTTTCCATCAAATCTCCTCGTCGGAGTTCTGAAATGCAAAAGTGCGGAAGTTGGGTGGGAAGCACAGACTGTCAGAGGCGCGTGACGTCAGCGTCAAAGGAGCGAGCAGCACGGCGCAGCGACAGGAGGGGCCGTACCGTGACGCCAACCTCCAATGACCAACGCAACGCGTCACGATCACGCGACCGCCACCTCCTCTGGTTGCGCTATTTCTCCATACAAAGCTCTGAGCGTGTAACTGCTGAACAAACCGAGTGTCACTCAAACGTGCGCGGAAACTCATTTGAACTTCCCGTGAATATGCGAAGTTTAGCATTTACTCAATACCGAGTTTTAGTGCTTGAAACGAAATCAAGGTTTGATCATGGAGATTTCAATGCGGAACAACAAATTTTTCAAGTGAAGGGCGTTAACCAGCTAGCTCAATGAACGGAGTATCAAGCAGACACGAGCACAGAGCCATTTTCTTCGGTAGCTCAAGCACCTGCAGCCGATATCTTCAAAGAGTTTAATCATCACGCTCCAACAGCGTCAACCACCATAAATGTACAGCGTTCGCGGCAGAGTGTAAAATGTGTAATACGTCTGCATAAGTTTAGATAAATAAATCGGAAGTCCAGTGAGGATATCACACTGCAGAAAATTCAAGCCGCAGCATTTACGATGCGACTGTTAAATGAACAATATGATTACACAAGTTTAGAGAATAAATCTGATAGGTCAGAAAAATATTCCATTTCATCAAAATGAAGGCCGACTCAACCTCAGATCGAGGCCTCACATTAAATCCATGGAAGCGTTAATTCCCTTAGATCCAATAATTGTTTTCCTTTGAGGGATAAATTTGATATTTAAGTGAGGGCATCTTACTGTGCCAATTGAAGCCAGTCTAAATCGATCATATTCTCACTAAGCGTTGTTACTCGGCAGGAAATCAACGCCAAATTTCTCAAGGCTCACTATAGACCGACCGGGGCTGAAAATTTGGTTGGGGCTGGGGCCGGAGCCGGGGTTCAGACCGTGTCAGGAGTCCTGACACAACCATCTTCAAATCCATCTTCTTGGGCAAATGTATTAGATGACTCTGAAGACTCCGATGCCAATTCAGGAGTGTGCCCAAGTGTAGCGAAATCAGCTTTAACGGAGCTGAACAAATACTTGAAAATGAAAAGAAAAGATGTAAAAGTAAATCTGTTAATGTTTTGGCAAACAAATTCGGCAGAATTTAAAATTTTGGCAGCACTAGCGAGAATTCATCTCTGTCCACCACCTAGTTCAACAGCAAGTGAACATGAATTTAAAGTGGGTAAAAACTTGCAAAATTACAGGGTAAGGTTGACACCTGAAAGTGCTGAAACCCTACGGTTTTTAAAAATATAACCTAAGAGCAATCAGCTATTCAACCGACATCGACACTCCACCACGAGACTTCGTTGCAAGTAATTCAAAATTACACGAATCCAAGCCGGATGTGATGGAAGAAACGGAGTCTGTCGATGACTGCGAGGAGTTGGAACTTGAATTGATTAGGACAGTCACCCCCATCCGAGTATTTGCTTGGATGTTCATTGTCCAATCTTCTACTGTACTGTCCGAAGTGACCTCACCTCACAGTATTGTTTTCATGCGCAAGGAATAACTGTGGCAAGTTATCCTTTCTTCATTCACATCTCTAAAATATCTACTAAATGATAATCATCAGTTGTTGCTTGCTTGCTTGCCTGCTCGCTATCTACCAGTTATGTCTGTCAGACTGTCCCCCTATGGCCTCTTCAGTAACTAGATGGGTAATAATTCTTCAGTAATTAAATAGCCATAAATAGCAAAAAGGCGCTGTTAGGCCGCACAAAATATTAATCCTTTGAAATATGAGAACATTAGCGTTTGAGAACACGTGAAATTTTCACGTTGGGCGTACTACAAATCTTTTTTAGTTGCATGCATATATGATTTTATATATGTGATAAAGTGGAATTTCACGCATATAAATCTTTATATGAGGGTTAATAAATCCTCAGTACTGCTAAGTGTATGAGTAACATAAAATTACCATTGAACATAAATATTTGAATGGATGCATACTGCCAATAATTTAGAATTGTAAACCAACTTTATTGTGTAGTATAATACGAAGTTTTTATAATTGATTTCTTCTATCTGTTACTCCGCTCAAAGATCTGAATCACACTCTGCCTCCTGATGCTGGACACTTACCACATTTTACGACAGCTTGTTTTTATATTGCAGAAATTTTATGTATTCCTTGCTGAAAGGAAAAACGTTTTTCTTGCTCATCACATTTAATAGATACATATTTAACACAAAAAACGCTCAAATTAACAAGTGATTATGTCAACTCTTAACTTAACTTAGGGTTGGATTAATTTGAACTTGACTTGGATTAAATTGAACTTGACTTGGATTAAATTGAACTTGACTTGGATTAATTTGAACTCGACTTGGATTAATTTGAACTCGACTTGGATTAATTTGAACTCGACTTTGATTAATTTGAACTCGACTTGGATTAATTTGAACTCGACTTGGATTAATTTGAACTTGACTTGGATTAATTTAAGGGAAAAAGATGTAGACTCACCTATTTCTGTATACTATTTGAACGTTACATCTAGTCATGCTCTTCCAAAACTGCTAGCTCATATCTGCCACAAGGAAAAACGTCAAACTCAACTGGTGAGGCTACATCCAGAGCAGCTGTCTCGGAATGTTTCATTGAAAGTGTTTAATTTCAAAAATTCATTCTTGAGGACAAACACGAGCAGCTGTCACCGGCTCATAACATTGAGTCATATCGAATGAAAATGATGGAGAGCAATTGAAGTTCTACGACATTTTCACTGACATATATAACATACACACGAAATACTTAGATCAAGCTATGAAGGTAGGGCCACGCACAAGTCACTGAAGCAAAAAATCTTCAGATAAGATAGTCAGTGCATGGTAGAAGAAAATGATGGGTCGCGCTATTAACCAAGATTTATGTAGAACAGACTCCACTGATAATAAAAATTCACGCAAGATATAATCAACATCGATGCCGATGATAAGCAGAAGTAAAGGCAGATGGAAACATAAAAACAAGAAAAAGACGGAACGAGCCCATAGCTGTAGTTAGGATCGATTTCAATTTCCACTAATGTTAGGAGACGCTGTAATTTCATTACGTAACGCATGGCAGCTACGGGTAACGATGTAAACAGGCTGACCTTTCATGGGCAGCACTCTCAAAAATGATTTTTCTCCAGGCAAAATTCAGCGATAAATTTGTAACCAAAGAGGATTACAAAATGCTAAACGTTTATTATAATCATTCGAAAGAATTATACATACTTGAAAATGTTAAATTTTAAAAATTCAATCGAGAATAATGAATGAAAATGGCCTATCTTGCAACCCTAGGAAATCGGCCGAGAAGCCGGCGGCTCTGCAGCACTGACATCTAGTGCAAGACTCCAGCAACACCTGACAGCTGTGGCGATAAGCCGAGCTTTCTATTGAGTCCTCGTATTATTACAGGAGGCCTTGGATAAGTGCGGTGTTCCATGCTGACTTGCACAGTCAACACACACCGTGACTGTAAGGCCCTCTTAGAAAACAAATGCATTATCAAATATTTTCTTACGTACAAGCTATTCCAGTTTCTATTTCTTTCACTATAATGTTTTCATACTTTTCAATATCAGAAAAAATATTTCAATTTGAAATTACACACTATTTTTACCATTATCAACGCTATACACGAACGTTGACCCCTGCGTCTGCTTATACCATCATTAGATAATTGAGTGCTGCAGATTGCTCACCAAATCCAAATTTCCTCAAAGTATAGTTCCTCTGTAGGAATGAAAGTCCTCGACAAATTGTTCTATTGACGTATTTCCTCACAACTTGCGCTATCGAACATAGTTCTGCTCAGGAGAAATCCCTGAGCACGCAAAAATAAGTTGTATACGAATGAAATGGTAACTGTCAGCCGAACAGACGCGACCGCTGTACTCGAGGAGGCAGTTGGTGACCCGCAGCTCTGCAGTCTGCACACCGCAGGCAGTCACGCACGCGACCTTGTGAGAGCTTCCGATGCTCTTTCTCACTGCGCCTCGTCAGCGAAATGTCACTAATATGTTGCTCCTTTAAGTTAAGAGTAATTTTTATTGCTGACATGAAGACTCCCGTCTATATTTTGAAGTTGCATTTCATTAGTTGAAACTCGAAAAAAATGCACAGCAAGCAAAGAATAAGTAATGATTACTCATTTCCATACTACCACCGAGTTGAGGAAAATTATACCGCATCAATAAATGAATTTAGAAATATATTTACGAAGAATAAAATATTACGACACAGAATCCAATTTTCTCATCATTACTACTCGCAATACCACTAGTGACTGCAAGACTAGAAAATAATTAGATGATAAATATGATGCCAGCAAAATTCAACAAAGCAGTGTTAGACAAAAGCAACATAAGAGGTTCGGCGGTGACGGCAGACAAGAGATTACCGTGAGCACGAACAGGTCAGCGAACACAAAAGTGATAATAATCAATCGCGCAAGTGAGTTCAAAATACACGAGCGGCTATCGACGAACGTTTCACGAGGGATATTCCAACGCCCCAAACGAGGCGACTCCGAAGCCGTCTTCTCTGGTAACGGTCACGAGGTACGAGCGCCACAAAGCTAATTATAAATAAGGCGGGATGACTAATTCGTCCGCATATCCACATCTACTCATGGTCGTTATTTTGAGCAACGTCCGAAAGTACGAGTACCAACGTCGCTGCCGGCATTCAAAGTAGCCTCACGGTGTGCCGCCCGGAATACTTCAGTAGTGATTAGTCAGTGCGTGCTGAAGCCAATCAAACCAACGAAAGATACGTGAATAGATTACAAAAGCCATCAATGGATGAAGTGAGACTACCACAATGGCTCAAGAGCGTGACTGTAACATGCTGCATGACGTCACACGTGGAAACAGGAGATTAAGATGGAAGCATGCTTGGTCATGTAAGGTTTAATTAACGTGGTAGTCACTCAAAAATAATTTCAACAGCAGCACTGCGCACGTGAATGATGTGAAAATTTTAGGCTGCATAATCCGAGGACTATAACAGGCATTATTATAAAATGAATATTGTTACAATTTTAGTTAGTTGGTGATTCCCTAGCCACAACAAACGCGACTTCAAGAGAGCAAAGAGAAAAAACCATTTAGTGTAGACTGTAGAAAAGGGAAATCTATGCACCAGGTGTGTTCCTACACAGGAACCCTGCACATACAAATAGTAAGTTACTTAGCAAAAGGAAGAAAAGAAAAAAGAAAAGAAAAAGCAGTTGTGAATACATAAAAACCGAAAGAAGCAAAGTAGACACGAAAGATCGAAGTTCCGATCTATAGCTGAGGTAACTTGACAGTTTTTGCCCTGAGAACGCCAGTTTCCAAAGCTTAGATCCTAACAAACTTTTAACTAACCAAAACATACTACCTATCCTGTACTCCCTGCGGGTCTGCAGACATCCTACACTGAAAAGTTGTGTTTTGTTCTGACTTCTCCGCACGAGCAAACCTACGACTGCAAAATCAAAACAATGGGAGTTTTTGAAAAAAAAACTTTCACATCACTCGCGTTGCGTGAGCGTTGCCGATTCCTTGGTCGGCAGCTGGGAATACCTCTGAGGGACAACTTGGAAGATAACCCGCTCAACCGAGTATGCATTAAAACGTTCTGTGGAAGCGAACAACTTACCCTGCCGACTCGCAGCTAATTGAAACATAGGCTTATAGGCACTAATAGATATTAACCCCTTCCCCGGCAGAAACGTGTATACATGTCTTCAAAAAATGTTCTTTTTTCAGTCGTCGACGAGTATACTCGTCTAAAACTTTACCTTCAAAAACCAGCTACATACGTATATACTCGTCGATTTTAAGCCTTTGTAAGCCATTCTATGTGTGAAACGAGTATTCTCGTCAAATCGTACGCCTGGCAGAGGCGATAGGGTAGAGCTGTGGGATTTCAAGGACATTGTTACTAGACTTGCTCCAACAGCCATTGTCGTCAAATGGTTGTTGTTTGCATCCACATTTGCATTCATTTTTTGTAGCATTTTCAAGTGTTACACCATAAATGTCTAGTTCAACCGAAGATAGTGAATATGAACCTTCCCTCAGAAGTTTGAACACTTCTGATAACTCTGCCAGTTCATCAGACAATGACTATTTCTCGACCAGTGAGGTTATACTATAAAGAACCAAAATAAAAAAATTTGTCAGAAAAAGGAACATTTTTAACAAAAACAATTGTTGGGGAAGGGGTTTTGGAGATTGGGAGAGATACGCATTAAAGAGATTTTAGCTATAAAAAAATTTCAAATCGCAGTCAGGTTCGGACAACTCCCTTAGGAATTTGAGTTGTATTTTTACATAATTTATAGGCCTGAGTAGAACTTTCATGTTCACATTCATTTTTGATGATAGATTCAATTTCATAACTCTTTTAGAAGTCCGAGTCCGACGCGTTAAAATTGATAAGTAAATTACTCGATCAGTGAAAAACGGGAGTTAAAGAATTTGACCGTGGAGTGGTCAAGAGCTGCTGAAGTCGGCGCTAACCAGAAGCTACGACAGCGTTCTACCTTAAGAAGCTAAACGTGAGTCGCTTCAGTCCACGACCACGAAGCTTCCGAAGAGCAATGGACCTCTAGAGAGAGCTGTGTATGGATATAATGCATTTTGATAAGCCTAACTAAAGATGGACGTTGGCCGTGTAGCACCTGAGCCGTCACGTACAGTTTTCCTATAAGCAAACAAAAACATTCCATTACAAATAAAAAAAAACACACAGGTTTGAATAGTTTTTCTTCTCATGATGGGGTATAACTGATTTACAATTTCAACTCACCTTTTCTACATTGGTGAATCGAACTGGAGTTTAAACAGAAAAACGATATGTTCAAGTATGTACGTACTTAGGCATTTAAAGTTTTTGCAAACAAATGCTGTTGACTGGGAAAGATCCAGTAATCACAGATGCTTCTATCTTATGTAATTCGTCAGCGAAGGGGTAAACGAATGTTAGGTTTTAATCCAGATGTTTCGCACAAGCTGAGCGAGTCACTTTAATTCACCATATCAGAAAAAGGGTTAAAGTTAATTCATTAAACAAAGAAAGCAATGCTAGAAAAAGATGTCAAGAGGCTTCCACACCATTTTGCAGCTTTCTGCTTACTTGTCGTTTTCAGATTGAATCCAAAAAATAATTTTTACACTGAGTTTTAAGTGAAGCAGCATACAAAAAATGTACATTGGCCGATGAAGCCAGAAGGTTTGTCAAAATTTATAAGCCCTTAACGTTTGGAACAACTCATCATTTCTTCCTATATAATCCTTACAAAATAAGTTAGCATTACTTACTACGCATTAGTTAAGTTACGCACTTTAAATTTTACTTGAGAAAATTCTGTAAATAATTCAAGG
This sequence comes from Platorchestia sp. MABIK, assembly GCA_014220935.1. NCBI lineage: Eukaryota > Metazoa > Arthropoda > Malacostraca > Amphipoda > Talitridae > Platorchestia > Platorchestia sp. MABIK. The sequence goes on along the minus strand of JACJUY010000858.1, from coordinate 125,890 downwards.
ATGAAGATTTTTTTCGCATTTCCTGATTCAGTTGAGGGAAGTTTTAACTTCAAAATCGAAATAATTTTGAAAAAACACTAATGGTTAACTTTTTAAGGTTTTAGGGTATTTTAAAGATTCCTTACCGATGTCTAACAAGCTCTACTACACATTAGTATGGCATTCGTTCGAGCTCTAAGCAATCTTCAGTTCAGACTGAGATACAATGAAACTTCCGTGTCGCGAAAAGTTTAAGTATCTGCGTTGACTGACTTCATATCTGATGAATATAGCAAACAAATTTACCTCAATATGAGAACTTTTTTCCAGTACCTAACTTAATTGTGCAGCTGGCTGGTACTTGCCTGTCTCTATTATACCAGAATATTCAACGATAATAAAAAACGGAAGCACTTGCACTTTCGAGTAAAAAGAGTAACGTCATTGTTACACGTAGAAAGGGATTTAGAGAGAATATGATATTCAGGACGAAAACCTCAACATTTCGTGAGAGTGCCGAATTTTTCAGCCAAGCTGAGCTAAATAATTAATCTCCTAAAGTTCGAAAATGAAAACAAAATGCCTTAGCTGCTCTCGAAACAGCAAGACGCTGCAACATGCATTCACCTACAAGTTACCAGCTGTATAAAATATCCTATATTAAAAAATGTAATTGTAAATCTTCTAAAAATTGGGTGTCTGACTACGTCCTGTCGGTGGCATACTCATTTGCAACCTCTTATGTCGATGCCAACGTGTAGTCGGCTCGCACTGTTCAATGTTCCTCAGACACCTCTCTAACCCAACCACGCACACACGTCTCAGCTCTGTTCAGCTTGTCATCGCCACCATGACGTCCCGCCTCAGCCGTGGAATCATGGAGTGCCACCTAGACATGTGCTGCTAGTTTCGCAAGGGCCTCGCCGGCCGAGGGCGCGTTCGCTGAAGGACGTTGGAGCCAGTCGTCGGCGTCGTCTCACCACGTCTTCGGATCGTGTCTACTAGAGGCCCTAGTTCGACACCTGGGACGTCGTCTCTCCGCTGCTCTACTTGAGAGCCCAAGGGATGTGTCGGACGCGGTGAGTGTGCTGACTGTATGGGCGCTTTTGTCAGACACCCTTGTCCGTAGGTCCAAGAAATTACTTCTTGGGAAACATCCCGTTTCTCGGTCCTTTTATCAAAAATTACCGCAGCCTAACTGAATTTGTCAATAAAACTTGAACTAACTTGTTCGTTAGTTATACTAACGCAGCCTAACTTGTTCGTTAAACATTATACTTGAACTTGTTCGTTAAACATTATACTTGAACTTGTTCGTTAAACATTATACTTGAACTAGTTCGTTAAACATTATACTTGAACTTGAACTTGTTCGTTAAACATTATACTTGAACTTGTTCGTTAAACATTATACTTGAACTTGTTCGTTAAACATTATACTCGACCTTGAACTTGTTCGTTAAAACATTATACTTGAACTTGAACTTGTTCGTTAAAACATTAAACTTGAACTTGTTCGTTAAAACATTAAAACCTTAACTTGAACTTGTTCGTTAAAACATTAAAACCTTAACTTGTACTTATGCTTTCATGATCTTCAGATGGCTGCTATTGGGGAGGCCGTAAGTGGGCTGCCGCCGGAAGCGCCGCGCCCGGCGTGTTGCATCGCTGCATGCTAAATCCGCCGGCTTTTTATCTACGAACCCTAAAATTCTTAGCTTAAATCAAATCGGCAAACTTCATTTGCTTTCTTTGCTGGATTTATTTACGTCATCGCTAATGTGTAACCACCCGTAAAAAATTAAATTTATTTTGATTCGGGTTGAAAAATAAATTTGAATAACTTATAAATGTTACAATTTTTCCCCACTCGGTTTTTTCAATACCAGCCAAGAGTTACTATACAGGATCGCGCAATCGGCCACAGCACGCCAACACCTGCTACGCCAGAAATAAATTGAGGTGAGCTCATAACGCGCTCATAGTCTCCTAGACCTGTAAGGAGTCACCTTAAAATTAGATTATTATTAGACAAGATAATATAAATTTTCGTAATCACAACAAAGGCGTTCCAAAGAGAGAAACGAAGAAAGCACTATTTAGTAAAGAGTTAAATTAATAAGAATCTATGCACAAGGTGTGTTCCCACATAAGATCCTCTGCGCATAGAAACAACAATGAAACTCATGAAAGCCGGCTTACAAGCCAAGTAAAGTATCTCAGAAGCTCGTCTTCACGACATGAGATTGGAAGGCATGCGACTGAGTCAGCAATAAATAGCAAGCGACTAGAATATTGAAGAATGAAGCGGCCGTAAGTAAAGCTAGTAAACGGATGCGATGTTTTGCTATTATGCTGAATATGTGAATAGAAGAGCTCGCAGTATCACGCACGGCAGCACAAAGATTAAAGAAAAAAACGTGCGGCGCTGTTGATAGTTTTCCATCTCGAATGCACGTTAAGTAAAATTCCTCCGCTTTCAGTATCGCAATGTCTTATGAGACGAACGCGAAGCTATTTTATGAATGAATGTTCACCAATAATAAATGAAGTGCTTACGAATACTGCAGATGTGAAGGTTTTGGTTTTCCCTTGAAACTTCAGTAGACATCAACGAACAAAATGTATATATCAATTTTTACTTACGTTGAGATTTGGCCGACTATGATTACTAGCTAGAATGAAGTTCATAAGCTGAGTAACGTTGCAAGTCGTAGCACATGTACATACAGTAGCACACAATCAGAGCCTACAACTCGCAGATTCTACCACATCATGAGCACGTGCAAAGTTCATCCGCTTTACCGCTCCAAGAACTTCAATACCAGCCGACAGCATCAACAAACTAAAATAATTAATGAGAGAGACAGAGTATTGAATTTATAGCTGTTTATTTAAATTATAACTCAATTTATCGTTGAACTGTCCTCTTACTTTCAAGGCAATCACCTCAGAACCTAAGTAAAAACTTGTCTAAACTAACACGTTGACAGCAATGGGTCAAAGTGAAGCTTAATATTCAATTTAAATTTAAGTCGATTTTAGTGAGGAATTTTGAAAATGGGAAACATTAACTGGATCGTGCCATCATTTAGCTCTCATTAAGTATTTATGAAAATTGAGTTTGTGGCTACTGGTCGGTCAGCAGAATTTTGAAAATCCCCGATTTTCCACGAAAATCCCACGATTTTGGCTACACAGAAGGCCAATTTTGCAACCTAGGTAAGCAAAAATTGCCCACCACAGCGGGCACGGATAGTCAAAGTGTTGACGTAATGCGAGTAGCTCCGCATTTCTTTATACGTGCCGAAAAGCGCTAAATCGACAAAACACACTGGAGAACTATCCCTTATACCACGGATAATACGGAGCACAAAATCAGTAAGGGTTATCACCAAAGACCACTAATTTCATAAAGTATGCAGGGAAAGATAAATTGCGTTAGTAAAACCTGCAGCACGCTCCGAGTGGCACAGCTCTTCAGTGTTACACACCGGAGGTTATAGCTGCACTAGCAACTTTATTCGGAAATGCCAAAAAATAAAAATAAAAATGAAATGCCTGGGATAAGGTTTACTCATATACTGCAACCAAGAGTGTCGCTCAATTTCACGTTAAACCTGCAGAAAGGGAGGCTTTGCAACACAGATTATTAGTTAGTTTAAGCCTCCCTATCCTCAACAAATGAGATCCAAAGAGAGGAAGGAAGAAGGCACCATTTAGTATGGAGTTAAGGGTACGTGGAATCTATGCAGAAAGGGCATAGAAACAGTAAGATGAGAAATAAGTTCATGAAACAAGATCAAAGTTGAAGAAGAAAGTAGTAGGTGCTGAAAAAACAGGACAGCAGTGAACCGAAAAAAAGTTGGTCCGTAACAAAACAAAAACCTATGTTATTTAATCAAAAAGAAAGCCTACCTAACCTTTGGCTCGGGCCCTCACATTGTCCCCCTGGGAGCGCTAGCTTTGCAACACATGACACTTCAATAAAGTTGAGAATAACTATACTAGCCCTACCCTCGCACGAACGTGGCTCGAACAGTACAGCAATGTTGATGACAATACAGCTCACTTTGTATAGACTTATCAAATTGAACAAATTTTACCTAAAAATGCAACCTTTCATTCATATTGTTACAGAAGTATATCCTGATTAATAAAAAACAGCAAGATACTCCAACTAATAGAAAACCAAACACATTCTGCTAACAGCATATCATTTCCCTAGTTTGAGGACATCTGACTCCCCTACTCATGGAAGAAAATTGAGTGGACGTCCTTGACCATTGGTCAAAACGACAATTTTAGTTCGGGACATTCGAGTTTTTTTAACTCGATGCACAGTTTCGCAGGATGCAGGGAACGGGTAAAAACATACAACACCTAACAGAAGTTCTGACAATGAATACTTACGTCTTCATCCAACGACGTAAAGTACGGGCTTTTAACTACAGGATTGCTCGTATTTAGTGAGCAAGTTAATAGCCTACCCTCTATGCGGCCGCATGTCCAGACGGAGCAGAGGATGAGGGTACAGACGACTCTTGTTCGGCAATGCAACATTGCGAGGGAGTTAACGCAGATAATGAAAATAATGTCCTTAATGCGGCCCTCCACCATACGCAGCTTTTCTAGACAAAAGACGTAGACAAAATGTCTAAGATTAAAAAAAAAAACACCCTCTATGCAGAGCATTGGCATGAAGGAAACTCTTGGTAGAAGAGGCTTCTTAGCTCTTTCAGCCCTGAGTATATCATTACGTAATGCCCTAATTTGAGCATTCTAACGACCTAGGTTTCCTCTTGGAGAACCTCCAACTCACCGAAGGTGTGATTGATTGATTTCAAGTTAGTTTCAACCGCCATTATCACAAAAATGATGTTTAAAGAGAGGAAGGATGAACGCACCGCACCAGTTCGTATGCAGTAAGGCGGAATCTACATGCATGCGCAAGGTGTGTTCTCGCACAGGATCCCTTGTGCATAGAAACAGCGAGTTGAGAAGGAAGGTTAGCAAACAAAATAAAAGTTGAAAAACCAAATCTGAGGGAATGAAAAACAGGACAGCATTGAACCGAAAAAAGTAGATCCTAAACAAAATCAAAAACATTAGTTTCAACAAAAACAAGGCCAACTTAACTCCCGGCTTGGGATCACACATTTTCCTCTCTGGGAGTGCTAATTCCGGGCACATCGCAGGTGTCAGAACCGTCGTCCAGGGTACGAAGCCAAGTAATGTGGCTCTCTTAACAGCCTGATCTCAATTCCATGGAGTATTCTGTTCGGTCCATTCTAGAATCGGATGTCTATTCTTTCTCACGCAACTGCAACTCTGTAGCGCTGCTTCTACGTAGATAGCATGAAGAAACAATTCCAAAAGGCAAGTCGCATAATGCGGCTAAGTTTTCAAGGGAAATTCATGCCCGTAGTTCAGACTTGAGGACATATTGATTACGATTGATCAAAAGGTACACAAAAACCGCAATTCAACGTAAATTATTTTGCTTTTCCATGAAGTAAAGTTTTTTTTATTTTTAGCTTTAAGACTTGGTCCACACCCTGGATAAGCCTTGAATTTACTACTATCAGTTGTTCACGCGTAATATTCCACTAAAATTCGAATTTGAACAACACTGCCATGAATCCACACTAGCCCGAGGGGTCGGAATCGATTTTCACGTATGTAGGGCAGTATTATTCGCTAATTTTTGCAAGAAAGCCACTTCGGGTGAACGCATTGATCGAGAGGGTCGCAGCTACTGCAAGTTAGCGAAATTTTATAAATTATATATTAATTAAGATACTTATTTTTCGAGAGCCGCGAATTGAGTCGCCGCGAGCCGTGCAATGAATACCACACTGATATAGGGTTTGGCTCATGCTCATTGCTTATAATATTCAGAAAATCCAAGTAAACATGCTTTCCATGGGGTTTAAGCGTTCCTCTTTTTACTTGAAAATCTGGATTAGATTAGATTAGTCGTTAGTTTTAGCCTCCCTACCCGCAGCAACAAATGCGATCCAAAGAGAGGAAGAAGGAAGATTATAGATTATTAGTTAGTTTAAGCCTCCCTGTCCGCTACAAAGGCGATCCAAAGAGAGGAAGGAGGAAGACACCATTTAGTATAGAGTTTAGGGAACGTGGAATCTACGCAGAAAGGGCATAGAAACAGTAAGATGAGAAAGAAGTTTATGAAACAAGATCAAAGTTGAAGAAGGAAGTAGTAGGTGTTGAAAAACAGGACAGCAGTGAACCGAAAAACGGGTGGTCCGTAACAAAACAAAATCCTATTCTACTGCAACAAAAAGAAAGCCTAACTAACCTTTAGCTCGGGCCCTCACATGGTCCCCCTGGGAGCGCCAATTCCCATAGATACAATAGTTGTAGCCCCCCTGAGGGGTGAAAATTTGGAAAAATGTGATAATAATGCCTGAAACTTTTGAAAAAACCATGTCAAAATGAAAAAAATTAAACGTGCACCTTATATTTAAGCTTTTGGCCGACGTAAAATATATCGTTTGATTGTACATCTTGAAAATATCAGATTTCCGCTAACTTTGAGGTCCAAGAGGAAATACCCTAAAGAGATAGGATAATTTATTTCGCAGTTTCGAAAAGAGTACGCCAAAGTACACAAGACCGCAGATGAGCATCGTAATTGTCTACTGTTTGCCCCAGGGCTACCTACAAATGAATATGCGCGTACACCCACATCAAGATGATGAACCGACCGCTTCCGTTAACACTAAATGGTTGACCTCGATTCCAATAAGCCTAAAGACTGAGCCACTGTCAGCTCTTGTTCCAGTGCACCGTAGTATCGACGATGATAAGAGTATCTGTACCTTAGTAAGAGCGTAAAAACCATTGTGTGAATAAACCACACTTTCAAAATTTCAGGGAAAACCTAAGATATTAAACACGGTCTTTAAGTTTTTAAGCATGCCAAATAACGCACGGAGCACTTTCTGTACTTTTAATCAAGCACTTTTTTTTTGTACGGAGTTAAGAGAAAAGGGAATCTATGTGGTTCCCACACACTTTGCATAGAAACAACAAAATTGAACAGAGTTTCTGAAACAAGACAAAAATTCAAGGATGGAAAAGGTACTGAAAAATATGACAGGAGTGAATCGAAAAAAGATAGTCTGTGATAAGTATCCCCCCGAGAGGTGAAAGCGATGAAAATAAGTTTTTAGGATGTTCTTGGTCAACTCTTCTACACAGGATGGAATAGTTTTGTGACAAAAACAACGTAATAAAATATTACTTGTGATTGAATGATGCATTACCAATCGATATAAAACACATTTTAAAAAAACATTAATTTTCACCCAAGAGCAAAAATGATCATTTTAGAGACTGTACTTCTCTTCACTGGAACCTTTTCTGAAGGAACTTTATGTATACCCCTTTATCAGAAGTTGACGAACTTTTTTTGTGGATTACCCGTCTTCAAATTATTTTAGTTCTTCTAGATACTTTCAGTGATGACTAACATGACGTGTTTTTCATAGTTGCTTCAACACGCTCTTTCAAGTGAGGCCTGGAGCTCGGAACGTTCCATTAAATGTTTTGAAGATTTTCCTCCACCATTAACCTGCTTTGAGCAAGAAGATACTCCTAATACTAACACCTACTTCAAGTACCCAAGTACTCCACAGTAAAAACCTTGTCTAGACGAGTAAGCGACTAGTTACCCAGTGCACCCCAAGCATTGATCCGTTTGAGACTTTCTGCTATGACCGCATGATTCTGCTAAATTTTGAAGCACGCAATTGTTCACTCTTTCCCAAAAACAGACAATTTTTTCGAGGAATAGGGGTTCTAAACGTGCCTTACGTTTCTCCATCTTCCAGGTCATGTTAGAAAATATCGGAAAAAATACTTCGTGCAACATAGAGTACACTTTCTGCCGACGCTCGGTAGACTGTATTGCGGAAATATTTGTCAATAGGTGCCAAATTGAGAGAAGTTAGATGAAGCTAAAAGGAACATTTGACTAGTACTTTTTAACAATGCTCGAAAGACACGATGCGGAACTTCAGCGGAACTAGGAAAAGTCAGAGGGAGAAAATATAATAACAAGGAGTACGTTAAAACAAAGCCAGGAAGAGTAAAACACGGAAGAAGCAAGATGAAGAAAGCGACTCAAAGTTCACGGCCAAGTGACTGCAAGCGTATAAGATCGCTCAGGAAGATATTCTAAAGGTAAAAGTTAAGATCAATGTTATAGTGCACTGTAGGGGAATCTACAGCGGAAGAAATGACTGATTTATTTTATATTAAAACTGGGGAAACATTCCTGAAAGCATAGCCTTCTCACATGTTGCGAGCGAGTAGTTAATATGCATAAAGCGCGGTATTTAATTATTCTCACACACAAATTGATTTAAACTTGCTCGTTTCAGTGAGTCAAATTTGCGTTTAAAATTTAAAAGGATAAAAGTTCACAGCTCATGAAGATTAGATTAGATTATTAGTTAGTTTAAGCCTCCCTATCCGCTACAAAGGCGATCCAAAGAGAGGAAGGAGGAAGGCACAATTTAGTATGGAGTTTAGGGAACGTGGAATCTACGCAGAAAGGGCATAGAAACAGTAAGATGAGAAAGAAGTTTATGAAACAAGATCAAAGTTCAAGAAGAAAGTAGTAGGTGTTGAAAAAACAGGACAGCAGTGAACCGAAAAAAGATGGTCCGTAACAGAACAAAAACCTTTTCTATTCCAACAAAAAGGAAGCCTACCTAACACTTAGCTCGGGCCCTCACATAGTCCCCCTGGGAGCGCTAATTCCCATAGATACAACAGTTGTATCCCCCTGAGGGGTCACAGCTCATGAAGAAAGCAGATTAGATTAGATTATTAGTTAGTTTAAGCCTCCCTATCCGCAACAAAGGCGATCCAAAGAGAGGAAGGANCTTTCAGCTCGGGCCCTCACATTGTCCCCCTGGGAGTGCTAATTCCCATAGATACAATATTTGTATCCCCCTGAGGGGCATGAAGAAAGCAGTAGCGCTGGAAACTGTGATTCATCGCAATAAGTAGAGATTCAAAACTTTTCTCTCCTCACAATAGCTCTCTGGAAATAAGAGCGCAACGGAGAAAAAAGAATTCGAACAATGAGAAAGGAATAATATCACATGCGGAGGATATCACTCACGAGGAAGATTGGGAGATCACGATACCTCGTTTCCAACTCACTCGAGGAAGAGAGAACCAACACGATGAGGTAGAGCGTAACTAAGTACAACGACACGTAGGAAAGTCCCTCGCAGCCCGGAGTAGTGTAGAGCGCGTGCTATCTCACCCAACCCGAGTGAGTACTTGCTTCCCGCGCTACGCACAGCGACAGCGGCTCACAACTTCAGGGGGCAGCGGCATCAGAGCGCTGTCACTTGCCGCCAAGGTTACCAGATTGGCTTTCTTCTGGCCAAACTCAAGTTAGGGCGTTGGTCTTTATGGTCAAATTGCATGGGAAAAAAACATCTCAGAACTTTTGACAGAAAAAGGTCGTTCTATGAACTCTGGCTGCTGCCTTAGGGAAGATGACCTCATTAGACTTAAACATACCTTTTGTACGTATCGACATCATATACGGCTTTATTCATGACAAAAATAATTCCCAACGAAGATATACCCATACATTTGAATCTAACACAAGGTTCTAAAAAAACAGACATCCAACTCGACATTTCTGTTCCGTCTTCTCTACGATTCTAGGAAAGGTCACGACCGTTGGCGCTCAATTATCTTCTCTAATAAGATCGAAAAAAATATGGAGGCAGCACTATCATTCTCGACACGATTTTCAATCGGCGTGAGAGCAAGATCGAGCGCAGTTGTTCAAGTTGGAAGATAGCACCAACCAAGCGGAAGGGAAGATTCAGTCGCAACATGCTGTATTCCCACACAATCCTAAAAACACCACTTCTGTACGTCACAACCTCACTTTTATGGAGGTATTTCCTAAGGGCCTCACTTTGTTTCGTATTATGATGAAGAGTAAATTAAATTCTATAGCATACGAGTAGTCTCCGGAAGTAACAAATTAGTACAATTAATGACAGCGGACGGAATGACATCTAATGCATTTAACAAATAGTTTGAAGGAACCGTGCAAGAAAGACGAAGCACCTGAATTCAGAATGACCTCTTTGACTGACAATCGAGGGTACATTAAATAGTCTTACGGCGCTAACCTAAAATATGTGTTTATCATTATGTAGCGATGCGACTTTGGCTACTTCTTAAGTGAAGTGCTGCACCCACAAATACTCGACGGAATCCCGTAGGATCACCGCTAGCGCTCGCCATGTTTCAATACCACCAGCCGAGAACATGAGACCTGACACTGCACACAACACAACACATGTAGCAGAGCAGAGTATAGGCATTCCACTTAGCCTCGAGGCAGCTCGTGCACCCCACCCTAAGCGAGTGTTGCAAGCGTACTCGCACAGAATAAAAATCAAATGAGAAGAATGCTTATCAGTGTACAAATTTGCTTCCTATCTAATGAAGAGCTTTTTTATAATTGCAGCGCTAAACAACTGATGACACAGAAACATAAATTCTGAGGCAAACAATTAATTTTGAATGTCTTGTATTAAGCAATAGTTTGTGTTACACTCAAAGATAAAATTAAATTCGGCCCACAAGCTATGATCAAAGAAATTATCCATTCGTAATTATAAACTGAATAGCGAAGAATAGTGATATATAAAAAGAAATCGAAAAGAAGAAATTGCACTTGAAAAGTTTAATACTTTGCTCCGTCACTTATTTTTGGGAAGAGGGAAAGGAAAAATGATGTTCATATGAAACGATTAAAGACCATAGCGTTTTTACTCTTGAGTGTAGCCACACATGGTCTCCGAAGCTAAAAGTATCAGAGACACGCCATGTTTCCACAGGACACTAACTTGTCTCACTGAGTCGGCTACCTTCTATTGCACGAAAATTGCAAGCCACCAAGAAGCTTTAAAGAAAACAATGTAAATTAAACGTAGAAGAATGATTTATCACTCGAGCAGCCCGTACCAAATATTAAGTTGCTATGATCAAAGGATAAGTCCGAGTACGATCAACAAACGCTTTAAACAAATGAAGTCGAACAACGGTCCTAGTGAATGAGAAGACTACATTCCAGAGGAGAATATGCGAAGTGGCACACACACGCACACTCACGAGAGCTCACGTCTGTGCAGGAACAACAAGCAAGGCAGGGAGAGAACGCCTCCACAAACAAGAGGAAGAATTGGTTCTCAGTGTGCCGGCACTGCGCATACCCTCGGAGAGGAGGGGCTTCGGAGAAGACATCGATGCCGCCACTCAAAAGGGCACAATATGTCCATCAACACGTGACAAGAGGCTTATCGTCCCCATATTGATGATGGAGAATGTGCCTCCACAGTCACAGCGCTCGTACACAATGGCGATCTGTTTATCTTAAGCAGAGAGTTACCTATCGCAACTGAACGATGATTATAACGCTGCTCCAATAGTAAACTAGCAGCTGCCACAAAGTGAACTCTTGAAAGAAAAGCCCGAACACAGATTCAGATTTACAAAATATGAATAAATTGTGAAAAATTTACTAGCCAAAATTCAAAATAGATTGTAAACTAATGAAAGAAGACCGCCAAGTTCTCAAACGCTAGACTATTTGCAGAGCAGCCCCCAGAACGTATTTTAGGCATATTCAGACGAGCTATTTCAGGAGCAGCACGTTCATCTTACGATGTGGAGGCAGGCATGGACGAAATACAAACACCAAAATATTTCAAGTCCCAGGGAACAAATGACGCAAGTTCTTCAAAGCCGACTCGGCAACTCTGGATGCGAGAGCGAAAACGTGTTGCTTAGCGCTTTTTTCGTAAAAAATGAAAATACTAGCTTAATTAAGACGTTTGACCCTCGCATACAGCGTAACCAAGCCAACTTACTGAGCCAAATTTCGCTACAACGTCTTCAAATGTTTTGATAATTCGACCACTTGACTTCTCTCGCAGCAGTCAACACTCGGAGAACTTATAATTAGTTGCAAGAAAACATTGCTTAACAGAACACAATGATCATTGAATAATTTGCTTCACGTTTTTCTTTATGCAAAATAGGTTAGATGAATTATAGTTAAAGATTCCCTAACTACAACACAGGTGTCCCAAAAAGAGGAAGGTACCATCCAGAATGAAATTAAAAGAACGGGGGAATCTATGCACTAGATGTGTTCCCACACAAGATACCCGTGCAGATTAGATTAGAAGTTAGCTTTAACTTTCCCAACCCCAACGAAAGCGTTCCCAGAACAGGAGATACCACACTGTGTGGAATAAGGAAACGAGGAATCTTTGTACATGCAATGTGATCCACAGTCCACACCCGACTCCCTGCGCTAGAAACTGTAAGTTAGGAGGCAAGTTCATCAAACCAAAAATTGAAGAAGAAAGTATACGGTGCTAAGAAATAGGACACCAGAGAACAAAAAAAATGATCGTCTATAACAAATATATACATGTAGTGTACATATATATACATATTCTGCTCTGTTGAAACTCAAAAATGCCTACCTAACCCTCAGATCTGAATCTCACACTTTCCTCTAAGAGCGCTAATTCCCATTTGGGGGGAGTGCGCGTTGTTAACAATGACAAATTAAAATTTACCTACAATAATAAAAGGCAATATTTCAATTATTCAAAAACCTGCGAAGCCTTCAAAAAATTATTCAATTCCCAGGTAAGCAGTGAAAGGCAATAAAAAGATGTACTGGGAGCGTACACTTTTCGAACTCTTTTGATGCTCGTC
>JACJUY010000858.1:75662-113098 GCA_014220935.1 Platorchestia sp. MABIK | reverse complement strand
AAAAAAAAAGCCAGAAATAGTGTGAAAAAGTAGGGCTAGAACTAAAAACGTTTTTAGAAATTTACTTAGAATTATTCGCACTCGAATTTGAGCTACGCGAAAAGCCGCAAAAATGTACCCCGAAGAAGGGAATGTCAGTTTGACGCGACGCACTCCGCCGGCGCTGAGGGTCCAGAAACTTTCCACGCGTATGCGAGTCAGAACATGGCGTTAAGCCAAACATGGCGGGGCAATAAACGCTCCATCGGTCGCTTAATTGGTCGAGTGAGCTAGCAGGCCGCAGAAGCAACAAAAAATTATAACTCAGGCTTAGAAGCAATCCAAATTTAAACAAAAAATTAGAGTCAGTTTGTATTGGATTTGGGGAATTATGAGAGGTGTTACTGTGTGGAAAGTGGAAAGTAGAGAGAAACAATACCATGAAGATCATTGATATTTCATTTTACCTCAGGCCACAAAGCGTAATCAAGAGAACGTATAACCTCGAGGCAACACGCGCCGCTAGAGAAGTACCATTTCTCCAGCTAGTCAAGTCGAAGTTCCTTAGAGTCTGACAAAATCGCTTTTAGACTGGACTCCTTCCTCATGAGCATGGGAGAACCAAATTCAAGCACTAAAAACTGATTAGAACACCGTGGTAAATGCAGTAGTCCAGTTATCAGCAGAACTGGATCTTAAAAATCGCCATACCCTGAGCTGCAATTCAGGCTGACCCGTTGTAACGTGTCTGGACCCAGCCTCACGAAGTCGTCCTGTTTGCAAATTCTACTGGGCAGGTTACCAGACTAGCTTTTTTCCCCTTCAAAATTTTCTAGAACAAAAAAAATGTGAGAATTCTGCCGAGAAATTACCCAATCTGTCAAGCCTGTCGCTGATACGACCGTTATCACCACACAGACCTGCTGGACTGACACTGGCCTCAGGCCTGTGTCGGCGGCGGGCACCTGGGCGAAATGCACTACGGATGCTGGGCCGGCCAGTCATGCTTGGACTGTTCAGCCGCAAGGCTAACGGCACTTCACTACACATTTGAAAAAGGAAAGAACTCCACTCGAGTTGATGCATATCGTCTTTAATCGTGTTTTTTCGAATGTCATAAGTAATGCCACGTCGCATTGAAGGTTACTCCACGTCAAGCTAATGCACCTGTTTCAAACATCCGAACAATGAGAGGAATTGTGGCCTACTTCCTTTCCTAACGGGAAGAAACACCACGCTCTGCGAGGGTTCGAATCCTCGAACCTTCCAAACGAAAGGACGAACGCTTTTCCCTAAAGATTTCAGTTATTTCCGAGTCGATGTGACTGAAAGTGAAAAAAATATAGATAATACTAGATAAATCAAGTTTAGCCTCCCTCATCACACCAAAGGTGTACCGAAGAAAGGAAGGATGAAGGTACCATTTACTATGACTATGGAGTCAAGGGAACGCAGAATCTATGCACAAGGTATGTCCCCATACAAGAAACAGTTACAGAGAAACGGCTACGAAGGAAGTTTATGAAGACAAGACATAAGTCGAAGAAGAAAGTAGTAGGAGCTACAGAACAACAGTGAACAGCTAACTTTCAAAGATACAATAGCTGTATCCTCCTAAGGGGTAACTACAAGCGAACTCGCTGTTAGTTTGACTCATGTTTCCGCATACTCTTTTTGTGAAGCAAATGAAACACAAAAAAAAAACAGCAGCCACGGATTGATGGTGAATAGATCAGAATATTCAAGACTCAATAATCAGAAAGAACAAAGGTGTTTCCAAAATAGGAAGGTACCATAAGGTTTAGAAAACAGATCATAAGTTAGTTTAAACCTCCCTAACTACAAAAAGGTGTTCTAAAGGAAAGGAAGGGTTAAGACATCTTTTATAGTAGAGAGTTGAGAGATCGGGGAATCTATACTCAAAGTGTGCTCCCACACAAATGAAAAAAGCTCATAGAAACACTACGTTAAGAAGAAGTTTATGAAACGAGATCCAAGTTGACGAAGTAATCGATAGGTTCTAGAAAACAAGACGGCAGTTCTCTCAAAGAGATGGTCCATGAAGAACAAAATAAAAATATTCAATTTTAACAATATTAAAGCCTACCTAACCGCCAGTTCGAAACATCACATTCTACTCCCTGAGAGCGCTAATTCCCACCGATTCAATAGTTATATCATTTTTAAGGTGACAATGTTCATTTTATTCAAATATCTAACGCTATTAAATTTATCAATTACGAATAAACAGAAATTACTTGGTAAAACTCTGAAGACGGTGCGAATAAATGCCTGAAAGCCTACACGTCAAGTTAAAACAGAAGCATTCTTAATAACTCTTGAAACTCTGAACGCAAAGAACCAAGAGCTAGATTCTCTATCAGTCACGTGAATAGAACTGAAGGCGTTATTAACGCAAGACATTTCTTTGATAAGATGTTCTACTGTTCGTTTACATTTTTTTCACAATACTATGGAAACGACTTGGTCAATTTTACGCGAACAAATTCAACGCAAGTATCTCGCGTGCCATCGAAACTTACAAGGCGTTAATGCTAGACGAGGACGAGCAACATGAGAGATCCGACAGCACGAGTGCGGAACCCTTCTGCGCGCGGTCACCTCAGGCGTGGCCACTCGGGCTGTGCCGCTGCGGCTGCGAGCGCGCCAAGTGCACGGGGTGGCGTGGAGCCAGCGCTCGGAAATGTGCCCGAGTCGCCTCGTGGTGGATAGGTGCGCTGTCATACGTTGTATGAGATGCTCATGCAATCGCAGCAAATACCTGTGTAATGTACATAAATACGTTCGTGAATTTTATGGGCATCTGGCATTTTATCTGAACGTACCGTACTTCATGTGTTCGAACTTATGTGTATACCCCTGCAATCATGAGGTGCAACAACCGAGAAGGTGTTGCGTAAACACTCCTATTGTTGAGAGAACATTGAACTACGAATGCTTGCTTAACCACAGTGATTTTACCGTGACCAAGAAGAGTATTCTAATTTTCATTAAAAGCGAATTAATCTCAGCCTTTTATTTAAAATGACTCACATTCCAAATTCATGCTCCCCATATTTAATGAAGTGATAGTAAACAACGCAATGTAGCACAATGAGAGCCAACACCGCTTTTGAATGCAACTCAAATGAGGACAAGAGCATTCAAACCACGACTCTCAGGCTTAACTTGAAGGCAAATATCTCCAGAAGACGACGGTAAAGTTATCATTACCATGAGCGCTTATCGTGCCGGGTTGAGAGCCTATCGCAGCGAGGCGCGCACTGGGAGTACTGATGTCATGGAGCCGGATCTGCAAACAATTTACGCATCTCACCATTCATCTGGCAATCCTGGAGTGGCCTGCTCCTGCGTGAGCTTTGCTTGAAAAAACTCTCGATTTAACATGTTGACTACAGAGTAGGACAAATGTGTACCACTAGGTAAATTGCTCATATTTGCACCAATGTAAATGTTTAACATTTCAAACCATTTCGCTACCTCTTTTTGAAATAATTTCTTCATACGATGAAAATATTATTGAGCATTTATATTTTGTACATTTCTCACAAAGGATGAAAACTTATTCAGGCAGATAAGTTGATTTTACCAGTGTGTTTTTTTTAAAAAATCAAACCAAATAAACTTTACGACCCGCGCAATCGTAGTCAATGTGTTTTAATACATGTCCTGTAGCCACGAGAACTTGAAAAAACTTACTTACGCTCATAGTTGGACTGCTAAGAACAACAAAAACAGTAAAACAACCCAGCCCCTTATCACATTCAGAACGCTGGCTCGCCGGAATATGCGAAACATCATACACAATGAGTCGCTTAATTCAATTGTGACGACGGATGCTTGATAATGAAGGTAAAAACAATCAGTGCATGGGCAACAATAAGAGGCTAGTAAAAAATTAGCAGGTACATGTCTTTGGGCTTTGTAAGCTTCATCTGTTAGGCAGCAAAGCCTGCTGCTGCCACATCATTTGAAAATAATAGTGTCCTATGCAAATAACACCTAAACAATAGCATGTGCTGTCACTTACTGCAAACACTAACTCATCTTTTCTTACACCAGATTCTAGCTTCCAAGTTTTAAAATGAAACATCAAGGAGATGAAGATTACAAGAAAATTTCAATGAGACCTAATGAAATGTTCATGGCATATTGTGAATAAAAACATTCCATTCATGCATTAAAAAAATTCCATGGGTTCATTAGAGCCTTGCTAAGCAGCAGGCTAAAAAAGTTCAGCATATTTGCCATGAGGGTGCAAACTCAGTCTAGTTGTGTGTTCTCTAGCTTCACTCCTCATAGACAAGCCTGAGAAGAAAAACTCCATGGAAGAAGTTCAGCATTTTAAATTTTTAAATAGAAGTAAATAAAAAGTTAATAAAACTTTTATGAAGGTAAAAGCTAAATTATTAGGGATGCAGACAGTCTTGTTGGTAACAATAAAAAGAATGCAATTCTTGATCCCCATCAGAAATTGACACCGTACACCAAATTTGCATGTGATGGGTTTCACTAAAAATAATCATTGTTGATTCCATCTTAGTTTCAGATAAAGGGTAGGCAACCTTTTCAAACATTGTTACAAAACTTGTCATTCTTATTTAGATAATAATCTTATAGCATAAACAATAACCAAAAGTGGAAAAAACAACAGTTTCCTCACATTATTCCTCATACCTCACACATTGTTAACTACCTCCATAAAAACTGACCCCATTAATGTTCATTCACACATGATACTGAAGGTATTTCAGTGAGAAACAGTATATTCAAACAACAATGTTGATTTGAGATAAAAAGTGTGTTTAGTGGAAACATAAGTTCCCCCATGACCAAACTAGTTCTAGGTATGACATTGATTGCAGATAGTTCTTAGAGCTGCAAAACTTTACAAAACATGGACAAGTCCAGTAACGGTAATATGAGACACCATGAATGCATAACGTAAGATGATGAAGTGACATTATGAAACTACTATTAGCTGCAATAGAATTTACAGATGTTATAAAAGAAAATATTGCATACACACACTTGAAATACTTACAGTTTTACCACAGAATAAGACTGACAAATACAATTTTTTTTCACATTTCTCTAGGCATGATAAATTTACCAAAATAAAAACTTCTGCATAAATACAATTCCCCATTCAGCAATCTGAAATAAAAAGTCCATTTACATATTAACAAACTGGCACCGCATATCCACTGAGCCTGACTATCAACATAGAAGTGCCACTCTCCATTCCAATACAACTCAGTAAAATCATAAAAGGCAAAAGAGCACCTTGCTGTTCCTGTATAACATTTATAGTTACTCCAATGTAATCTTTCCTTTTAACCAGCAATTGTAGAAAATTAAAAGGCCTCAATTTTAGCTCCATCAGTTAAAACAACTCAACAAATGGCAAGGTTGGTTGTAAAGCAGAAGAAGTTGGCACTAGCCAGGAGAAACTCATGACCTTCAGTCATAGAGCTCAAAGGCTTTTTCTGTGGCACATGTGTGCTCCTCTTTGGAAATAATTTAAATAGTACTGTAGTCTTTTCTAAGAGAGTACCAGCAAAGCTAGAAATGACAATTGAGCAGCTTTTTATCTTTTAATAGCACCATAAATTTTTCTTGAAACAGCTACTGGATCACAATTCTAATGGAAGTGCTAGCTTGTGTCATAACTTTTGAATTACACACATGTGCCTGACTATCATACAATTTGAAATATGATCCTTTGTTAACCTTAATGATCAAATTATTTGGTTTTAGAACAAAATATTACAGTAATACCCTTTTCCCTGAATTATCATTCATGGCATCGAGTACTGTATGAACTTTTCATCAAGAAATTTAAACGTAAAAATGACGTGAGTGATTTCTTAATGTCCTCTAGACAGACGTTGGTTGATAAAGGATTAATTTGCGAAGAGGTGTTGACATGTTCATTCAGGATTAATTCCCTATCAGTTCTAAAACAATGCTATTGGCAAAAGTTCTACATTTTACAAGGCTCTTGTTCTTTCAAAAGTTACCATTACCAAAATTTATGAACCATTTCTCTCCAGGTATTAATGCATTATTCAAATGTAGTCATTGATGCATAAAAAATATTTTTTCAGTATCGAAAAAACTTACGCTTTCCTATAAGTAAGAATAAAGTACAAGAGGCTAGTTTAAGCACTATCAGTGACTAACATAAAACTTGTCTACATTATACTGCCTGGCTAGCCTAAAAAGCATGAGAGTACACAAAGATGGATTAAAAATATCAATAATGATCTTGCACTAAGGAAAATAGTCATGTACTGAGCTGTCCATTGGCATTTTGTGGAACACTTTCGCATACTTTCTGGCAACACTGAGACCAGAT
Organism: Platorchestia sp. MABIK; assembly: GCA_014220935.1. Classification (NCBI taxonomy): domain Eukaryota; kingdom Metazoa; phylum Arthropoda; class Malacostraca; order Amphipoda; family Talitridae; genus Platorchestia; species Platorchestia sp. MABIK. The sequence goes on along the minus strand of JACJUY010000858.1, from coordinate 106,737 downwards.
ATATGCCAATTGCAACAATGCCCTTGACAGACTAAAGTTTGTGTGTTGCAGTAAAAATTAGATAAGCATTTGAAGTTTTGTGAAGATGGGGTTGAAAAATTTTTCTAGTCTGCTGTCGATTGCAAATGTTGAAGCCAAAATATTTGGGTCAACATTGTATTTAAGCCTTTCATGGAAATTAAAAATTCCCTTCAAAAGAATCACTAAAGGAACACATTTAAAAATGCTTTCCATGAATGACATTCTGCTTGCTGATGCATTATTTTTGAGTTATTCAACTTTGAAGTTATAATAACATTGAATGTAAAAGTGAAGAAATGGACACGTAAATATACTGTAATACGGTTTTAACGTAACGATGGGTAAAGTCAGGGTAGGTTAGTTAAATAAACTAACCTAAAATAATACAAATCAACCTAAAATAGCTTACCTTAACTTCCCAAACCGAGGCTGTTATTTTGGTGCCAAGAAGTGGGCGTGTCCCGCGAGAAAAGTGGGCGTCATCCAACAATGCGGCGACTAAACAACCGACCATATAATGTTATTCCTATCTGAATGTAACTATTGTTATATCTCAAAAATAACGCACCAGCAAGCAGAATGTCATTCATGTAAAATGTTTTTAAATATGTTCCTTTAGTGATTCTTTGGAACAAAATTTTTAATTTCCATGAAATGCTTAAATTCAATATTGACCAATATTTGTTTAAAATAAGTAGTTGAAACAACCACCAAACAGGTTAGAAAATCTGAAGGTAAAAACTTTTATCTACAGTATACTGTATAGTTGACCTGAAGCAGCAACAGTTCACAAAATAAACAAAGGCTTGCAAGTTCATTTGTAAAATAAAACCATCTCATCACATGAGAAAACAGTTTTGCCTTTTTCAAAAATTAAAACAATTGTTTTTTCCACATTCAGCTTCACAGTAAAAAAATATAATAATTTTTTCTATCAGTTAATGTTTTATTGCTGATTTTTGTTGTTATGATATAAAAAATTGCATTTCTCAAAACTGATGTATAAAAATTTTAGTACTGAAATAAATCATACCAATTTCAAATTGTTGACAACAAAATCAGGTCAATATTGATTTTAGGCCTTTCACGGAAATTAAAAATTCCGTTCCAAAGAATCACTAAAGGAACACATTTAAAAACGTTCTACATGAACGACATTCTGCTCGCTGGTGCGTTATTTTTGAGTTATTCAACTTTGTAGTTATATGAACATCGTATATAAAAGTGAAGGGACGGACACGTAAATATGCTGTAATACGGTATTAACGTAACGATGGGTGAGGTTGGGGTAGGTTATGGTAGGTTAGTTAAATAAACTAACCTTTAATAACATAAATCAACCTAAAATAGCTTACCTTAAATTACCCAAACCGTCTTTGTTCGTTTTCCGCCATGAAGTGGGCGTGTCCCACTAGAAAAGTGGGCGTCACCCAACAATGCGGCGACTAAGCAACCGACCATATAATGTTATTCCTATCTGAATGTAATTATTGTTATATCTCAAAAATAACGCATCAGCGAGCAGAATGTCATTCATGTAAAACGTTTTAAATGTGTTCCTTTAGTGATTCTTCGGAACGGAATTTTTAATTTCCGTGAAAGGCCTAAAATCAATATTGACCCAAAATTATAAACCTTTCATAATAAGGAAAACATAACTATACTACACAAATGATACCTTAGTTGTATTTGATTTCCTACAATTTCAGCTTCAAAAAATTTCCTCATGCAACTTCACAGTGTAGGTTGTCAGTGTTCAAAAACACTTGAGTCTTAGATCTAAAGCTAAAATTTCATTGCAAGTTAGAGACAGTATGGTGCTAGCACTTAATGCGTTATGAAATGATTTTAGAACCAATGATTAATTTCATAAATAACCTAAAAAATATGAGAAATGTAGAACAATGTCCTACCTTTTTAAAAGCACACAAATTTGTGAAGAAACTGCCTTAATGATGCATTTCTCATAACATACTGACATTAATTTTATACCAGTGAATTTTGAAGTGTCATGAACACACTATCAATTTACATCAGAAAACAGATCACAACTGTGCATCAAAGCTGGTCGGACTCACCGTCTGTTGGAGTCGTACCGCAGTGGCTCATCCCAAAAAGACCCAATGTAGACTCTGGCAACTTCGGGAGTATTGAGGACTTTGCCCAAAGACCACATCAGAGCACCATACACTCTCATCAACTGCTGATGGTCAATCATGTCTGCCTTGTTGAGGACAATGCGAATTTTGTCGTCATGTCCCTTGAGCGCTTCTATGGACCGTCTAAATTCGTCAGAGATGTCTAATTTGTGAGCATCAAACAGCAAGATAATTCTGTCAACTCTCTCAGCAAACCATTCCAGAACGCCAGTGAATTCATAGCCTCTGTCGACTCTCTGCTTCTCTCCTGACAAGATCCCAGGTGTGTCAATGATGCTGATTCCTTTCAGAACTGACGAGTCAACTTGTGAACACTGGAAGCGGTTCAAAAAAGCATTGCCGAACTTTGAAAGAGGTCGGAAAGGCTTCTTGGGGTCAACGACGAGCGCATTTCCGGGAATGACACCATCGTTCTCACTATACATGACAGCAATGAAGCCATCAGTTGTAGGCTCAGGTCCTATTCTAATGCCAGGAAAATCTCTCTCAAGCAGATATCGAATGAACGTAGTTTTGCCAGTCGAATACTGGCCTACCAACAAAATCATCGGTTTCGCATCGAAGTCGGGATCATCCAGCGCAGGCGAGTGAAAATCGTGGAATTGATAACTCGACTCTAGTGGTAACACTTTTTGCTTATAAACTTTTTTTAAGCCCTCTAAAACAGTATCGTAAACGTCCATATTTCGTTTTTTCGCTTCATCTTTATTAATCCACGAAAACATATCTGCGACTTTTCTTACTACTATTTTAACAGCAACGACACTGTGTCACGCCCGACACCACACTGACGTAACGGCAACTATGCCGAACACTTCGAAGCCTCACGAGCTGAGTCTCTGCTACCCTAAATTTAACGTAAATTCCCTGACAGAAGTAACATTACCCTAAAAATTCCTCACAACCTAAACTATTCAGGAAAAATTATGAAAGATTACTCTAATCCAGTAAACGGTTCAATGACGAGAAGATAGAAATGTTCTGAAAAAAGTTTGAATAATTGGTCTTGTTTTTTCGATGCTGAATTCAAAAATTAACGTTTAACGTGTATGAACGTTAGTTCAATAATTTTTTCCTGTAAATTTTGAGGCTCTGTTATACTTCAGATTAATATTCAAACATTATAATATTCCAGCAAAATTCATGCATAAAAATCTGTTACGTTAACTACCTGACGCCAAACTCAAGTTTAACTGAAATGAATAAACTAATGGAGATGCAATCAGCAAAAAACTTGAGCTCCAAATATATATACATACGAGCCTCTCATATATACATATATATATACAATATATATACATTTGATAGAAGTATGCATAATTTATGACTGCCTCTCACAAGCTTCAATTTTCTGGAATTATTGTCCGGCTAAAAACGGTGCCTTAAAAAAAGTACCAGAAATCACTCATAATAGAGCTAAGAACCAACTCTCAAGTTCTCTTGTTACCATATAGGACAAGTTTAAAACTTAGGAACGCTATCTTATTAAAGAAAAAAATTTACACAAAATTTACAAAAAATTTAATACAACCCGACTTTACCCTAATAAATGCTACAGAACCTAATTTAGGGTATTTTACTTGACATCAGCGGCCCTGTTAACAGGAACTCGAGAGGTGTTATTGGGCAGTGGCACCATCTGTGGAGAAAAGAATGAATCTTTGCCAACGGGGCTTTCATCGCCTGTGAGGTACAAATCATGTGCTTGATCCGAATTTTCAAAATTGGTGATTAAAATGAAACGTTAAAACTGTCAGTCACTAATAAATTTAATGAAAGTTATGACACACGCACAAAATGTGAGTTTTAAATGAAATGCGAGTTTTAAATTTTTTACGTTTGTATCTCTTAAAATGTACTAGAAAACGTCTCTCACGAAAATCATCAGTGGGGAGAAAGAAAATGGGCTTACGTAAACTATTAGATTAAGGAAAAGATCCCAAGTTTACGAAGTGACGAAAGAATATCATTATATATATATGTCTTACGATCTGCAGATTATAACATTTTTTATTGATTAAATATTGATCTCTTGAAAGCAAATTAATTTTTATTCTATGATCAATCATAATATAAGCATGGTAATTCAGTTTAAACTTCTAATATTCAACAGTGTTACTGAGGTACCACTTGTGTTCATTAGAGGAAGTCTTTTCTACGAGGATCAGTATTTTACTGAAAAGGCAGAAGCAGCATGTTTCTAATATACATAATATTTCAAAACCTACGGGACGGTTGTTAGGTGGTACTAGATTTCAATAACTGTACATGTACAAGAGACATTGGACATAAATTCGAATGACTAAACGGATGGTAACGCGAGCTAGCATTCACGCGACTGTGAAAATTACTCATAGAACAGGTTTACATAAACCTGTTCTCAACGAAAACACGAATGACTATTTGCTCTAAAATTATTTACTAAAAACGCAGCTTAGACGTCTAATGCAATTTCTCGCCCGCTTATTTCGCCCCCATCACTGATGCTGTTAACATTTATAGTGTACATTACTACTGCCTGATCTCGCGTATACATATTCTTGTTGTACAAACTTTATCTCTATTAATTTCTAAAAAAATTTGTGCTGTGATATCAACTTTCATACTGCGTCTTACATAGCTTTCAGTTTTAGATTTGCATTTTACCGATGTGGCTGAACAATTTTTCTATATATTTTCAACCTGATGATGATGTTTGTGTATCGAAACGTTGCGTTTCATAGACTTCAGAGGTATCACATTTTAACAATTGACAGTCTTCCAGTAAAAATATTGAATGAATTTCTCCGGTTAAGACATGATGAACTTCAACTGTTTCGTAAAGTCAAACAATTGAAAATAAAGTTCCTTAGTTGATAAAGATATATGGGTGCCATGACAGCCCTCGCCAATGCTTGCACAAAAGACTGAGAGAAAAACATAAAAATGCATCACATAACAAGATTTTTGAAGTTGGATTAGGTTTATTAATGAATGTAATGAAAGAAATATAAAGATTTACTTGGTGGGGTGAAACTCTTATGACACTCTCTTCGCACATTGACACAAGATCTTTCGCTTTCGTGATATCAGGGAATAATGTTGAAAGTGTTTGAAGATAATTTATGTTCAGAACTGATGAGTCGAAATAGCAAAATTCAAAAATATCTTTTCGTGCCAATATAAAAAAATAAAACTAAGTTAACTGCCTCAAAGAAAATGCTATAAACCACAACAAATTGTGAGATTTCGTACATAAATCCTTGACATATTTAAGAAAGTGACGTGTTAGGTAACGTGACAAGTTGACAACTAATAAAAACATGACATTTATAGTACAAATGCAAGTCGCTAGATTAGCAATTCTGCAGTAACTGCTGTGCTTATGTACAAGAACGTAAATACTTGCATACAAGCATTCACGTCGCATGCGCAAAACTGCAAAAATGTAGAGTAATAAATTAAAATGAATTCAATTGTAGGGTAATGAGCGAAAGAAATTCGTAACTACTTTTCAGCATGTACTGCATCATATAATTATAGTTGAGATGCAAAAATAACGCCCTATTTTGGTCTTAATTTTTTCATTGTTTGAGTGATTTTGATACTCGGCGAAAGTTTGTTCCACAGTATTGGGCGATATTGACAGAGCTCTCTTCCCAATGTCAGATAAACAGTAGTTGATTAAAACATTCTTTCTCCAATTCCGCTTTTGATAGGGGACAGTGGGGGATAGAATTGTACAATATCAGCATTGCCCTGAGGGAGATATAGAAGGAAAATGCGTTTTAGGCTTTCCGAGTGAGGAATCTTTCTTGAATAGGAGTCCAACCGAGTTTCTTAGGAGAAGGGGTGCGTGATCACTCTTGTTCACAGGGATTTTTTTCTTAGTAACATATATTTATTAGCATTTTCATAACTAAATTAATTACCGCAAAGAAAGGATGTTAATGTGAGGGTATTTTAGCATCTTTTTTCTCTTTTTTCGTTTCATTAAAACATAAAAAAGAGCCAAGGTTTCGAAGAATGTCATAACTTTAAAGAACATCACTTTTCAATTTTCTTATTCTGGTCTTAAATTGCTCTTCTTACTTTCTTACTCTCGTGAATACATTGTGACAACACTATTTTGGCTAGTTAACTTTTTGTACGGCTCCACCTATGTTGAAAATGTCACGACTAGCATTGTTCAACAATCCTTTTCATGTCTTTGACTCCGATGAACTCTTTACGCCAGCACTATTACCGTAAGAAATATCATAACAATTTTTTGTTTTGTTAGAGTGAATATTATGTTCTTTCTGAAGCTCACCACTTGGCACAGTAGATGATGCGTCCGTGTGAAAAATTATCTTAAATCCCGACTGTCTACCTCCTAGTTCTAGACGCAAAATAAATAAAATCTGCCCGTTTTACTTCTAACCTCAATCCCTCACACTCGTATCACTAGTTCCTATGTTCGTATGCTCATAATTCAATACGAGTACGCACTAACGAGAGGGTTTTCAGCAATGCGTCACATGAATTATGCTTTTCTTAGTCACCTGTATTTTAAATGCATTACCAGAATCCGACTACCGCTACAAAGAGGAACTCATTTTTTGTGCTTTTCTCCGAATCATGTTTTCGACAATAATCATGAGTGTTACGATAACAATGGATGAATAGCAATTAAGGATCTAAATCATTCGTCTCAACACTTAATTAACATGGGTATTACGATAACCATCTATGATTATCAATTAAGGGACTCCGTGTTAAGGTATTTAAACGCGATTTTTGCTTTTATTTCAATTTAAATGCTCTCAAACGAATACATTTTTTCAACGAAGCGTTACGAGGATTGTGTTTTCTTAGTAACTTATATTCAAATGCACTGTCAAAATCAGATTAGGCAAAGGAAAGGAACTCATTTTTGATGTGCTTTTCTATCAATCATTTTTTGATTCAACATTTTACACGAGTATTACGATACCAATGTGTTATTATCAAATAAGGATGTTTAATGTTAAGGCGTTTTAAAAACCAATGTATCAACATTTCATGTTGTACTTTATGGAAATAAAATATTTTTCTTTCTTTTTTGTTAAATTTACCTATACATACCACCTTGGCTGCGAAATTCATATATTTTTGTTACTCTCTTTGAAGATATTGAGGTACGTCTCCCCATACTAGGCTGCAATAGTCAATACGCGATAACACTAATGGCTAATGATCTAGATTTTTCGTCAAAAATTCTTTATTGCGCTGAAAAAATATTAAAGTTTCGTAACTTTTGTTGCAACTTTTCGCAACGTGAGATTTTAAAGACATTTTTAAATCAAATCAAATGCCTAAATTTCAACTTTTTGTAATGGCTTAATTTCATCATTCCCTACCGTAAGAGACAGATTTGTGTTTTTTACTGCATCTTTGGGTCCAAAAATAATGCATAATGTTTTGTCCATATTTAGTTTGAGACTATTATACCATAAATTTAGGTTGCTCAATAGGATTTTACGTCTTCGGTAATTCCGCCACAGAACTTGACATTGTAATTTGAATATCATCTGCATACATAGAGATTCGTGTGTTTAAGGGAAAGTCAAACCTCATGACATTATTTACATGGGATGAATCAATGGAAATTAGGTAATTGTCCTTACCGAACCGTTAACGATAAGTCCGATCTCTAGAGAAAATTTGGTCCTGTCATGAAGCAATTGGAGCGAAACATTTCAGATTATGCTAAAAAATTATCTGAAAACTGATACACCGCGATGTACATTCCTTGACATTGACGTACATTCCTTGTGTTCATGTATGTTGATGCTATTCGAAATTATGTGAAATAGCATCTAAAGATTTTCTCACACAAAATTTTGTTAAATTCAGTGTTACTCGACAGAAATTTTATCGTATAGGTGATATCGTGAGGTCCATGAATTTGCACAATTTGAACGGAAACGATGTTAGTTTAATTTTGGCATTAAATGAGTGAGAGGAAGAAATGATAGCCTATCACCCGTTAAAAAAAAATTAAATGATTCGAGGTTTACGATCAAAATTAATTGCAGTAACAGAGTTTATTCAAGTTTCACGAGACATAAGGTGGATGAACATTTTTTTAGAGCTTTTCCTTTCAGGAATAACCTTGGTTGCAAAGTCCAATCAATTTGAAATTTCATCCCTACGTACTTCGATGACATCGCTCTATGCTATGGTACTGAAATGTGTTATACAAAAATTAAACAGTCAACTCTCTTGTTTTCTCTCAAAAATATATTTTCTGGGGTGAAATACGCCAAAATTCTACTAATTTGTTCACAGTTTTTTTTCGTTGAGTTACTTCAGATCTTATTTTAATAGTACTTTGTGTCTGATTTTCTTACTGTTCTATAATTGGCTTGGAACCTCTTTCTACCATACGATCACTCAGATTAATATTATGAGTTAGTTTGAGCCTTCCTAACCACAAAAAAGATGTTAAAAGAAAGTATGAAGGTACCTTTCAGCATGGAGTTGAGGGAACGCGGAATCTATGCGCAAGGCGCGTTCCCACACATGATCCCTGCGCTCAGAAACAGTAAGTCAGATCAAAAATTCATGAAACAAGATGGGTGCTGAAAAACAAGACAGCAGAGAACCAAAAAAGTTTCCTTAGCAAAAGAAAAAACTTTTCTGTTTCAACAAAGAAGAACGCCTGCCTAACATCTAGCTCATGACCTCACATTTGTTCCCTGGGAGTGATTTACGGTCTCATAAAGACTCACGTTAGCCTATGTATCCACCGAATTCTTGAAGCTCGGGTTTCTGAGCTTGCTAGTGAGAACTATCATAGGTATAAAATTATTAGTTTTCTTTTACACGCACACTTATTGAACATTTTGTAAAATGGGGCAGGCTACCAAACTGATTTCGGCGATGGGTAAAAAATTTTGAACGCATTTTTGGCATATTTCACCCAACTAACTCTTAAGTCATTAAGCTGTGGGGCAAAAGTTTCTTTAAAACAAACATTGAGTACACTACCTCAGAAAATATGAGGGCGATTTTTTCCTGTGTTTCTTATCCGCTCAATTATTTTTCATTCGGGTGCTCACGAGAGAAATCTCTGTAATCGTTTCGACTTGAAATGTTTTCAGCTCGTTTTTTCCAGATCCCGTTCTTATTTCAGTCATCGTGAAATATCATTTCTTTGCGAATGAAATTCTCTTCGATCCAATAGAATTTAACACTTGTCTTCGATTTGACGGAATGATCCAGGTGCACTACAGCATAAACAGCCTAAAAAACTGTTCAAATTTCATAAGGCCGTACCGGTACCCAGGCGCGTCTAATTTCACTTTCAGGTTTATTGATATATTTAATACATGGGTTTATAATTATCTTATGGGCTTATAAGTACATGAACAAATATATCCTAAAACATTAGGAGTTTAATCCTTCACATCATTGCCTATGGATGCACAATGAAAAAGCAGGAAGAATCTATGAATCAAGGAACTTGATTGAGCTCCAATGATTTGAGTTATTGTAACTGTGCACGGTTGAAGATCGTGCCTAGCTCTTTAAACATGTTAGAGAGTCACAACTGGACAGTTAAAATTACAACATTTCAGCAATATTTATCAGTGAGTAAAATTCTTAACAGTTCATGCATCATAATCCAGTTTTCAGCTCATTTTAGACTCCAGTACTTGGGCTCCTTAAGTTATGGGGACTACTATATTTTGAAAAGTTAAAACGTTTCTTTAATTAGTGCCTTTAATCTACGCCAGCTCTGATGCATGCGAATGCAACTACCAAGTCTGGCTCACGTTAATGAGCCTGGACTCCGTCCATAAATTATTGTTCGGCGTCTGGTGGTCATCTTAAAAGCGTCTTGTGTCAAAAAATTTCAATCGATGCTCATCCTCTTGATATCGAGTGCTGCCAACTCAGATCAATAATCGTTGAAACCATTTAAGTTTGTAATTTTTTAATTAAAATTGATTCAAATTTCAAGTAGTCTTTTTTAAATAGTGTATAGAATGCAAATTTCTGTAATTGATAGGGTTTCATTCCACAAAAAGAAAGGAACAAAAGGTCATCACAAAATTAGAAGAAATATAATGAAATGCAAATAAAAATGAACTACTCTTCACACGAATTACATCCCCATCGTGATTCACACTGCTTATGCCAGAGCCAAGACGAGCTTAGAAGGATAAGTCTTATGCAACGAATATAAACATAAGAATGTTAATAACACCAGGCTTCAGTGAATCCAACGAACAGCGAGGGGAAAGAAGTGCTAGCTTGATGCGGCTTGCTGCTGTGAGGTCAGTGTTATGCCCACACAGCGTGTGGTGCAGCAGTTGCTGTACGGTGAGAGGTATCCGAAGGATCGTTTCTTCTAATTTTGCTTTATAAATATAAATCCCTTATTAAAACAGGACTTGTATTACAGCAGGCAGGGAAAAACTAGTACAATCAGAGTACTTGCGCAGATGGCATAGCGGCAGATGGCATAGCTGCATGTTATCAAAGCAAGGGCGGGCGGCGGACTTATTTTTCTTACTGTCATCAATGAAGATATAGATTTGGTCGTACAGTTTCCTGGTTTTATTATGTTAGGCTACAAGAGAATCATCAAAGAGCAGAAGGGGTAGTGATCACATTCACCCTTCGTGAACCAGTTCCTCTGTCGCAGTCCTGTGCTCTGCAGTATCAAAAACGGTGGACATTCAAAGTACGGACTTCTTGCGTTTTCATAAGCGCTTTTTCCAACTTTCATTGAACAATATGATGGAAGCTCCCATGCGTAAGAACATCAAGGTACACGATAATGATTTTTAGTGAACTTTCATAACATCAGTGAGCTACATCAAATGTAAACATTTCTTAGATAGTAATGTATTAACAAAATAACCTTACATAAGATAAATAACTTCACATAAGATAAATAACTTCACATAAGATAAGTAACTTCACATAAGATAAATAACTTCACATAAGATAAATAACTTCACATAAGATAAATAACTTCACATATGATAAATAACTTCACATAAGATAAATAACTTCACATAAGATAAATAACTCCACATATGATAAATAACTTCACATAAGATAAATAACTTCACATAAGATAAATAACTCCACACTTCACAAAAATCACAGCATACTTTTCCCTGGAAATTTACACCAGATTTGTTATTCTTAATCTTAGAAGAGAGATTTGAAGATGAAACACCGAACTTTATTCATTAACTTGACATAAAATTCGCAGCTCGTCGACTCTACTGTGAACGTGGCAGTCATTATGTAGCTGTCGGTGCAGCACTCGACCAACTGCCCCTTTTTTTCCATCAAGTTAATTTTGTGCAAGGCTAAATCAAAATTAGCAAAGCAAGAAAATTAGGCCACAGAGTTACATTAGTTGATTACGAATTCTTAAATGAATTAAAAATTACAGATAAATTATGTTAGGGGAATTTCATCCAAAATTTTTGAATTTCACATTTAATTTAGAACGATAAAAGGATTAAATATATTTTCATCATATGTACATTTAATTAATCCAAAAACATGTAGCAATCAACATCGCGACATGCAGCAGATCTAATGATTGTAACCAATTGCAGCCTACTTTAGCATGAAACCTGAATATCAGGAACATTCGCATAATTCTAAGTCTCCGATGTATGTTTTATTTAACACTCGAGACTATCTTTATTGATTTGCTCCTTAGTGTACTTATGTGTGTGAGTGTCCTTTAATGCTATGTGTTTTAAGTAAATATGTACAGATTCCATCAAATTTATAATTGAATGCGAAAGCGATGGTAAACTTGCGTTTTTGGCCGCTCTTGTAACTGAACAAAACCGTAAATTGGAAACATTGGTTTACCGTATATATAAGACATATTTTCCTGATTTGGGATCCAGCTTTTTCAATTTTTGTCTTTTTCAGTTCAAAGTTAATGGTGTTAGAACGCTTTTGTTTCGAGCACACAACATTTGCTCTGCTTTTAAATCCCTGCAGTCTGAAATTTGATCTTTTTTCACGATTTCTTTACATCTAATGGCTTTCCTTTCACGCTAATCAATGCCAAGATTGGTATTTTTTGAACGAAAAATATGAATGTACTCTACTTACCACAACAGGTGACAAACTTCAAATATTCATTCATATTTCGAATTTTGCTGAGCAGCAGTCAGAATTGTTATCATTGATATCGTCCTTCCTCCCTCATGTGTCATTTCAAGTCGTGCTGGTCAACACATTCACCATTATTTCCTTTTTCTGGTATAAGGACAAAATTCCTTCGTGTCTCCGTTCTAGTTTTGTCTATAAATACAGTTGTGCACCGTGTGCATCTACGTGTGTCGGCTCAACAACCCGTACATTACGTGTGAAACAGGCGGAACACGTACGTCGGAATAAATTCTAGAGCTGGCGCTCGGCTTTGTCACCCTCCACACTTTGCTATAAGATCTCATGCGGTGGAATAGTGGGATGTTAGAATTTACGATTCTGATTTTTCAATTTTAAGGTCTTTCCGTCATGTAATAAAATTTAGAATTTTCGAATCTCTTTATATACTTAACAACAAACCAGTGTTAATGACATGCAGAGTGCGCATCCCTTGCTTTTGGTTGGCAGCTGTAGCTTCAGGGAATGCTCTGTCATTTACTTTTCAATTACGTCCCATTTCGCATTTCATTCATTTTCTCCTTTGCCTGTGTAAATAAGTAGTCATCACCGCATTAAACATTCCCGTTCTATGTTAGAGCTTTCTAGATTCGAATATCCTAACGGATCTGCATAAATCTCAAGTTTTTATAGATCTTTCCAATATGCCACGAAGGAAGTTATTATTATGCTACTGTACAATAAAGTTCATAAATTAGTAGCGGCCCTATAGTCGAGCTTCAGAAGCATCGGCGATAGCCGTAATAATGTCATAGAGGTATCAACGATGACCGTAATAACGTTATATAGGTATCGACGATGATCATAATAACGTCATAGATGGATCGACGATGGTCATAGTGACGTCATAGAGACATCGGCGGTTGCCATAATAACGTCATAGAGGCAGCGGTGGTGATGACCATGGTAACGCCAAAGAGGCAGCGGTGGTGATGACCATAGTAACGTCATAGAGGCAGCGGTGGTGATGACCATGGTAACGCCAAAGAGGCAGCGGTGGTGATGACCATAGTAACGTCATAAGGCAGCGGTGGTGATGACCATAGTAACGTCATAGAGACAGCGGTGGTGATGACCATAGTAACGTCATAGAGGCAGCGGCGGTTGCCATAGTAACGTCATCGAGGCATCGGTGATGACCACAAGCGGGCAAGCGAAGCTCTGTATTCACTCCCGTTGGTGAGCTTCTGAGACGAGTCTCCGGTCACTCCACGCGGTCATTTGATGTCAGTCTGATCAGCCTGAGACAGACGGGCGTTGATGGGTAGCCGCGACTGTCAAGCAGCAGCAGCCCGTGGATTGTTTACATGATCGTGGCCGAGAGTATGAGATCAACATTCTCAGCTATCGTAGGAACGCATGAGATATGTGGGTTTTTACATAAAAGAGTATATTCTGCGGTCCTTTCTTGAAACTTTGGTTGTTAAATTGCATATAGGTCTGGAAATCAAAAATTCATGCTGGCATCCAATTTCTGAAAGTCTGTACTTTCACTTTGAATTTTTTTCTTAAATCATTAATCATCAAATCAAATGTATATGTTTCCAACATTTCTAAACTAAGAAATTTTTTTATGCAAATTGACTAGGGATTTTTAGTTTGCACCCATTAGGAAAAAAACGTTCGTATTACACGGATGAAATAGCTGGTTAATGTGTAATAAAATTGAAGAATAGTCTTTGTGCCCTTCAGTCCAAATTTCACGATGTAAAAAAATCCTCGTCAATTTAGCAACTTCAATGACAAAAACAGGTAGATAAATGTTTCCAATTTAATCTCAATCAACTCTGAAGTCATATTGTAAAATGTTTTGTTGAACAAAATATTGTTTATTTGTGGATTTTTACCTATTCATGTACCCTGACCTAGCATGAAATCAAATTCACTATAGCACGTGCGCGCCAGCGCACTTGGAGGTATGCATTACGCATAGGAACAAGACAAAAAATACAAAGGGTCTCAGTTCTGAACTTGATTAACGTGTAAAATGGTACGTGACAATGTATTAACGATGTATGCTCATCAGTATTAATCACCTGGCTTCTCGTTCACTTTTCAGCTTGATGATTTGAAGAGAAGTCATGGCAAAGGGAGAAAAAGAAAGCATAATATTTGGAAAAGCTTACTACGAGCTTACCTGGTATGCTTCGGCACAGAGTGAAAAGCAGTTTTGATTGTTTAAGAAAATGGGTAAATTTTTGTGAAAAATGACCAAAAACTGTTCACACGTAAATGAAACAACTTGGTTTGCTGAAACAGTCTTAAGTCTCAAGTGCTTGGAAGATTTGAAGGCGTGGCCTGACGAAAAGTTGACAAAGGAAGCTAATAATCTCTGAGGGCATTCGCAAGACTTTCAGGGAGAAACAAAATTGAATGCCTAGTTTACGAGCGCAAAGTACAACCCTTCGTCAGGAATGAACTTGCTCACATTAGCCATGCTAATGCACACTCACACTTGAACCCTTTTTGGGGAGTACAGTACAGCCAGCGTTTGGGAATGCTTTTGCGAGTGCAAGCTCACGGAGTTGTGGCCTTGCCTCACGACCGATTCTTCTACGCTCTTCACCAGACACTCAACCTTGTGCTTTGCCCAAGCAAATGGTCATGCTCATAGAATAGAAAATCGCGAGTGATGCTCGATACGTTCTAACCTACTCATGAATTTTCATTAGTATCTCAGGGTCGTGATATCAGTCGATGCTGTAATACGCCTTTTACTTTTGCTATCTGGGAGCAGATACGGATTGTAATTTAAAGCGCCATATTTAAGTGAATGATGCTATCCATGTATCATACTTAGTTTTCAGAAAAAGGTAATTTCAGGACGCAAATTTTATTGATAAATGTTTTCATTGTAGGGACAAGGCTTTAAAGTACGTTTTTGAATAATTCTTATACGAAAAGCATTTTTGCAAACGACTATCACCTCTCCTATTCTAAGCTTCCAACAAAAATGTTATCTAATCATTCCATTTTGTGAAGAAAAAATAAGATAACTGCAACTCTCTAGAAAAGGAAGGGCATTAACAATATTAAGCCAATAACGCCATCAGTAAAGTTCTAGTTTTGCTCCAATTAGTGGGTCTGTGAGGGAGAGAACAAGATCGAAAAAATGACTTTCTACTGCGCAATATTCGAAGTTGTTATTGCCCTTAAATACTGTTAATAATGTTCAAATGCAAGTAAGACCCGTTTTACATGTGCAAGCCTTATATAAACTGAATGAGTGAATAATATTTGGTAGCCAATTTAACAAAGGATCACTAACCAGAAGAGAAACAAACACTCAGACCATTGAAGGTTTCATTTATTTCTTAATCATCTAGTAAAACTACCATGAACGTCGAAATATCGCTGACGACGCGTTGAAATGGCTGATACGGTACTTGGATTCACTGTAATTATATTGGAATTGCGTCTCCATCCCTAAGTGTCTAACCAATACTATTTTTCCTAACCATAGAGTAAGTCGAAATTGGTTCGATACATCTGAAACACTGCCTTTCAAGGAAGACAAAATGCCGGGTCCATAAAGGGTTCTGATTTGGAGCTAACGAAGGTTATTTCTCCTGAAATGAACATGATCGTAGACTCTAAGCTGTTCTCGAATTTTTGGCTCAATGAACAGATCTTAAGTTTTGTCATGTGATTAGAGGGAGTTTTTAAAATTCTCCTTCACTTGAAGTACCTCTGAAAATTCGAATGTACTCTAGAAATTTTCTAATTCAGGTTTCCTCTATCTCTTTTTTCTTCTCCTTGAGAAAGAAAGGACGTTTAGTCATTCACATACAACGTGGTGGGAAGCCGCTCTTCAGGTTCTGCTCACTCTATGGGCCATTTTTTCTCCAGCTCAAGACTAACCAACTTTGTTTTAGAGGTTGCAACAAAACTGGCGTCACTTTTCATCTTTTATAGAAAGTATTGCTCGAGAGAGACTATGACTGAAGGCTGTTGAGAAGAATTTGACGTCTGGCTAGACGTTCTGTCAAGGAAATGGCAAGTGACACTATTTGATGTCTATAGAGAGACATTTTCTATAATAACAATGAAAAAACACGTCTTTCTTATACCTTCGTTTTGTTTCTTGACTTCTAGAGAAACTTTTAAATGTTTGGGGGGTTCCTTGGTCACTTTAATAAACTAGAACATTATTACAATTATCGGGAAGCCTTTTCTCATACTCCATGAAACTCCTTATAGCATTCAGGTCAACTTTGCGTTCACGAACCTCAATTTAGCCACAACTAACACTCTATGCTATGTCTTACCGTCTGATTTTTGAAACATAGCAAGTCTCTTAGAATCAAGCTTTGAATAAACTTTAGATTAAATTTCATCGAGTATCGCTTGAGAGTTGAATTACGTTAAAAATTCAGCAAAAAAATTTAGAATTAGTGTTAAATAGTGAAGTCAGTGCTGTTGCAGTTAACTGTTTATTGGATAGCATAAAAAGTCAAGTTCAGCAGCTCAAATTGCATTTGAGCGTCAAAACGAGGCATTAGATATCTATCCCTCATCATATGTAAGTGAAAATGTCGATTAAAAAAGTAATTTCCATTAAACTCATACAGAAGTGATGTGGAAATACAGACATTGATTTTGAGAGCAAGTTAATTGGCAAGAAATTATTGATTTTAATAATATAATATTTATTTTCATTTTGAATTTAATTAAGTGTTTTCATTTTACAACACTTTGCATCGATGATCAATTTTTTGACAATGTTTGTTCGAACTAACCACTCAAATGACATTAGTTATGTTGCGCATACGTCTTTTCGAGCTCCATTTAAGTTAAAGTCAGATTCTCAAATCACCGTACTGACATCCGATTACAGTAAGTTACTGCAGAATGGCGACACGAGGTGCATTTTATTGAAAATTTAAAAGCGAAGAATGAAATTCTGAAGTTTTTGTTTAACGTTTCTGGATAAATCCCATCAGCTGAAAAACACACGACATGAAAATAAATGTGATTAGTTACAGAAACCAACGGTTCACGAGACTAACAAATTAGATGAAAATGCACAGTGGGAAAGAACTAGACATATCATTTAGTGCTGGTCTACATTTTCCATGAAGGGGTTTAAAAATTTGGGACAGCAATTGTAAAAAAGAGAGCCACTAAAAGGTCGCCATGTTTACTCTTTTCTTCTACAAAGACTAATTCACAGCCTGTTTAACTACGTAATTGAAAATGTGGTGACACTGACTCTGAAAGAAATGAATAACCGAATTCCTTTGGTTGAAATTTTGAACCGGTAATTATAACTAATATTACAATACTACCTAAAGTATCAAACAAGAAAAGGGACGGATAAGAAAGGTTTCCCGATTTTCCTCGTTACTACGGGAACAAATCATAGGTCTGTCATGAAAGCTGCTCGTTTATCATTAACAATATTCTACGTCAACATGTGTCTGAGAGGAAGAAGGATAGAACCAACAAGATCTTCTGGCGTTTTTCGCAATTTGAATGTACCTATTGCAGTAACAAAGGTGATCTGGCTTACTGCACACGGCTTATGCAATTTTTCCCTCAAGTTAGCGTATCTGTTTTTTTCCACCGCCGGCTTTTTAGTTTGAAATGAATGACTCTCCCCCTGATTCTAATTAACGTTTTGATATGACTCATAGTTCATGTGTTTGTATAAATTTAAGGCAGTCATCAATCAAGTGAAGTTGAAGTTCATTATGAACCAACGAGGATGTACGCGACTTTGACAGGCACGCTGATTACACTCCACGATAAGATGTAGAGCTAACGATGTTCTGTCGGAGGAGGAGTTGATGCATTACGCGCAGCACGCACGTTGTGACAGTTTCAATGGGTCCTTGACGGTCCCTGGCAGTCGTACTGTGAGCGCGAACGCAAACTAGGCATGCAGAGCTACACACACCAGCGGGCTGCCTGCCGCAGCGCTGTCTTCACAGAGCAGCCAGACTTGCAACAAACATACCTTTGTGTCGAGCGTTGCACGAGGGCGGAGGCACTCAATCGATTCCCTCGGTCTGTGCACTTTTGATGCAGGTCTTCATTTGTGAGCGTTGGAAAACTTGTGTAGCCTCTACAACTGTAGTGAGTGGCAAACTACATTATGCTTTCCAAAAGTCGAAGGCTAATCGGCATTTGAGAGTCAAGTTTGTCCCTCTGACCGTTCTCAGATTTAAGTTCAGTGACACAGAACGAGGTAAGCATACTTTAAGGTATTGATATAAATTTTAATTCATGGATTGCGTAAGACAATTTCAAGGAAAGATATTCACGTCAATTTAAGTGGCTCTACACGTTGATCGAATATGACAGCTGTCACCTATGCCGATATCGCTAACAACTTACGAATTAAAAGTGACATTCCCTAATGATTTTTATGAGTAATTCTCTCTAAAGTTCGATCGTAGTCCCTGTAAGATCTGATCTTTTATTTTGTACGTCTAACTAACAACTTGAATCAGAGTGTTCTATTTGATCGCAGATCTCATAGTATTCCGAGCTGTTTTTTCCCGATTGATAAATCAGACTCTGTTTCCACGTTCAGCGATCTTCTTCTCTTCGTAGCTTCGCTGTAGTGAGGGCTTGCTGCTCTGCTCAATGTGCGTGGGCAGCGATATTCATTTTGCGCCCCAATTTCTCAATCTGCTCAGGTGCCAGCTATAAACTGCAGTTTCTTTTCGTGTGAACTTTGTTTTAGAGAAATGAATTTAAGGAAGACTGAAAACGCTCACACGTTTATGCTTTTAGCGTTGCTTTATGTTTATTAGCACTGAATATTTGTGTGTGATTACCCTCACTGTCTTCTTTTTAATGCCGAAGTATGAAAATGGGTAAATAAATCTGCACGAGTTAATTTCAGCACAGTTCTTTTAAACGCTTGAAGTCGGGGCCTCAAGCTTTTGCTCAAGTGCGAGTCGTAAGAATTAAAGATGCGATTTATTCACTTTAGTGTCACAGGTTGAATGAGTAATTGAAAAACAAGTAATTTCTACTATTATAATAAGTACCTATTCTAGATACTTAGGTCCCTGCAACATCATCGATTGATTTCACTCAAATGCTTGTCAAGACGAGCATTGAGCGCATATAAAGCCTGCGAGTTTTGTATCGAAACAGCGCAAGTCGGTACAAGGTGACGTTAGATCGATGAGATGTGTTGTCCCTATCATTTAGTCAAAGCCAAAGAACCACTACGTTGAGCGCCATTTTTGCGTGGTAAAATTGTCAGAATATAATGAGGAGGAAATGAGATCATGGTGATGCCAATAAGGAACAGGGAGAACGATTTCACTCTGTAGGTCTTCATCTATGAGCGTTGGAAAAACTTGTGTAGCCTCTACTACTGTAATGAGGGCAAGAAAAATTACGCATTCCACAGGTCGGAGGCTGTTCAGCATTTGAGAAAGTCAAGTTCTGACCGTTCTCAGATTTAAGTTCAGTGACATCGCCTGAGGGCGATGGAGGGTTGTTATCAAAGACAACAATGACATGTTCGAATAATAACTGATTACAACTGGAATCCCTGATTGCTCTAAACAACAACATGCAGGGAAAATGGTAGTTTTTCAGGGGATCAAAATTTAATAACACCGTGAGGATTGGTTTTTTGAAATTTCTGAAATAAATTTCTGAAAAATATTCTTATAAATTCTTGGATAAATATTAAATAGTTTTTCGTTTGTCAAACGTATACACGTAATCGTAAAACAAAGTTTTCTTTGCGCCTTCAAGATAATTGAAGTACCTAAATTATGCATGCAAAAATTCTTGTATCTACAAAATTAAAGTCATTCTGATAAACACATTTCACATTTTTGGAATCACAGGCTCCAATATACAACAAGTAGGTTTTAGAAGAGACAGCCAACATTTCGCTGTAAGTGTGTATAACAGAATAAAAAAACATTCTCGGCCGCTACCGCAACTAGTCTGTAGTACTGGCCATGACTACAGCATCAGGTGCTCAGGGCGTGTGTCACTCCAAAAGACCAAATGTTTTGTGTACTTGTTACAGATGAAGAAACCAATGACAACACGTTGAGTAACTAATCTCGAAGAATTGTCAATCCTGGTCAAATGTGAAAATCTATTTTGTGCACCCATTTGCAGTGCGTTCAGTAAGAACTATTCGTATAGGAGGAAGTACGAGCATGTTCCCGTGGTAAAAGACAACACAAGTTGAATTTTAGTGTTATCAAAAGAAACAGAGCGTATAATTTTGAAAAAATGGTCTGATTATTTACTTCTTCAAACATTGATTGACAGATTTGAACCATTTATTCACCACTAGCGTGTAAATTGACATGTATGTAGCTGAAAAGAATATTCTTAATAACTAACAGTCCACTGTATTAGCATTCTAGGCAAATAAGTTGCGAGGTTTCAATGATAACCTATCAGGAGATAAATTCTGTAATAAACTATGGTAAATAACTTGGTATTTGTGCAATTATTTTTAACTACGATCTGGTTAAGTATACAGACTATTATGCTAATATCTAGCTTCAATAGAAGTGTAAATCGACATTTTGGTCAACATTATCTTCGCGAGATTTTTCGTTTTTTAATAGTAGATGTATAGTTAGAGGTTTGTCGTGTGTTGGTAAAGAATAGAATTTAGGTAGGAGTTTCACTGATTTTTCCGATTTGCATCCTTTACTTTAATATCATTTTCATGCGTAATTTGTCTAATGATTCGAGAACACGTACGTAAGTTTCAAGCCAACTTTCGAAGGGCCAAGATGTGGGGGTATCGCAAACTTCAAGAGGTGTATAATCAAAGGATTTGGTAAGAGAAAAGAAAGCTACATATTTTACGATCTGGCTTTTGAGACACAAGGGACTGTGAGCTCATTTTTATTTTTCGTTAAGTGGACTTGGTAAAAATTTAGTGGCAGAAGACAGAATTTCCGTTGGTTTTAAGTAATTTCTTTAACAATTTACCAATTTACCAATTTATTTACCACAGGTGATACAGAGGTGGAATGTTTCTTAAGTCTAGTACAATGGTCAAATTTGAGTATAGCTACCTGTGAGCCCGAATAAGTTCAGCGACTTCTAGGGCACATTCAAAAACTTCCAAGAGAAAATTTGTGATAATTATAAACTTTCAGAATTTTTAGGTTTTAAAATGAATCATTTGTGTGTGGGCGTTTTTTCTGAGTTGGAGATAGCGCTATACATATATTGGCTTTTTTAAATGTGAATATTCTGTCAGTTTCATTTTTTTTCTGTACAATACCAGGTTTCAATGCCTTATTGAATGTACGGATGAGTGAGTGAGTTATGGAGAATTTTTAGTGCTTTCCTTGGTAGGCTATGCTGGACTTTATGAAAAATTTTGATGGATTTGGATCACTTTATATGTACATGATTGATAGGAGTTTTAAATGCCAAATTTTCGTTGATTACTATTCCTAAAAATTTGCAGGAGAAAGTCTTTTGAATTTTCCACCGAGTATCATGATGCTGGGGAATGTGTTTTTTCCCCCAGGAAAATAGTATATATGTAATCTTGTTGCCGTTTATACTGATATAATCTACGAGCCAGAGCGAAGCCCTATTTAATTCCTGATTCATTTGGAATGCGATGGTTTCGGTATTTTCAGGGGAGAAACTTGATTATAATATGTACTGTTGATTGATAAATTTGTAGGAAGAAGTTGATTTCACTGTACCATTTATAAAAATAAGAGAAAGACGAAGCCCGAAATAAATCTTCGAGGGACTCCATGTGAAAAAGGTAAAATTACTAATGAAAAGGAAGTGAATAGGTAGAATTACCATTGTCTAAATATTATTGAAGGTGGGATTTGAACAATTACAGTACCTCTCATGCCGTAATGACAAAGCTTATGAGGACAAAAGTATGTTGTGATCTACACAATTAAGTGCATTTTTAAAGTAAAAGAATCGAGAGAGTAATAGGTTTCTCTTCTCAATATTTGAATAGAGAAACTGTAGATGATTTAAAATGCCTTCAGATGATTGATGTTCTTTACTTTACTTTTTATTTGTTCAATTACAATACAAATTCAAATTCTCCCCTCGAAAAATTTTAGGTATATTATAGATAGTTTTCTAGTAACATACTCAATAGTTGCTCGTGGTTTAGTTGAAGCATATTTTTGAGGCAATGAGTAAAATTTACATGTTTGGTCAATCAACCAACGCGTTGCTTAAACAAGTCGCACTACAATCGAATTTTGACCATTTGGGACGTAAAAAATTAATTTCAAGGTCTAGGAGGAGGAAAAAGCTTTTCAATTTATCACAAATGTGCGGAACGCGTTCCTTTAAATTTGAGATTAGCACATTACGGGTGATGTATCTAGGCACGCTGATGAGTTAGCCAGTTCATTAGTAGACTATTTGAGTGCAACGACCTAAATATACGAAAAATGGGTTCATATTTATAACAAGATGGAAATCTGTCAATCATTATGAACTACAATGGTATCGAACATTCTTGAATTTGAACCCTATCGTTGAATTGCAAGCTCCAAGTTATCTCGACGTTCAGTCGCTTAACTGAAATAGTGAGGTCATTGCTCGTATTTAGACACTAAGTAGACATACGCAAATATTTTGAATTCTAATTTGCTGTTTGAACTGGGACTCTGCTTCTGTAAAATATGGGTAGCTACACAATTTTTCATTACTGGCTTCACAAAATCAGTTTTATTTATTTTCAGCGTTGGGACTACCGCCAATCTCATACTACAAATCAAGGATTAAAATAGCTCAATTATCATTCATACATACTAGTATTTTGTTCAGAACAATAGTTCAAACTGCGATGGTTCTGACAGAGGCCATGTAATATTTTCTTCGTCATTACGCAGCAGCTACAAGAGTTCCTTCAATTGTGTGCGACCGCCATATTTTCATTGATAGCATAGCAGCTACTGTTACAATTGAAACATTCGTCTTCTATATGCGCTAAGAAATCTTCGTGACAAATAACAACAAGGCTGTTATTATTTTTGTTTAATATTGGTTTATTGTTTTTTCATTTATCTTAGAAAAATGCTTCAGCAACCTTTATTTTTGAAAAGGTATCAAGACTGCAGAGAAGAAGACTGAAACTTCAGTGAGCATGTACATTGAGCGCAGCAGTACATTCTGATCAAGGGCGAGTAGAAAAGCTCGGCTAGTTGTGTGAGGCACCTTTTTTCTCCTTTTGTCGTCTAGAGTTATTTTGAGTAGCTTATTCAGTGAGTTCGCACTGCCCTCAGATCGGCAGAGTTTTTTCTGCCAGTTTTTATTTGTTCCGTGCTTGCCATCGAACGCGGCGCGGCGGTGAGGAGACTTGGCACGCGCCTCGCAGCGCGCGCTGCCCGCGCATCCGGCTGTCTGCGCTGCCTGAGCCTGCCTCGCCTCGCAGGACTTGTTCGCCGTGCTTCGTTATTCTCACACCAAGGACCTTTAGCATTATGTAGATAGGAAAAATGAACTCTTAGTCGGTGTAAGTTACTTAGTGCCTAATTCGCTCTTGTACTCCTCGAAAAATGGTGCGCTTAAAGTAATTTTCGGCGAGAGCAAAGAGGCGGTTTCTTAAGTCCGAGAAGGAATTAGTGTGCAGCCAAAGTATCTGTTTCACGTCCTAATGGGTTTTTAATACGTCGATTAGAGTAAAAAATTACAAAGTATTCTTTATTAGAAAATGAATGTGAGCTCCCCGGTACTTAATTTGTATAACATGGCGCTTCATCTTCTTGAAAAAGAAAACTATGCAAGTCAATCTGACTGTTTTTAAAACTTAAAAGTAGTTGAACATTTTCAGTATTTTGAGCTATCTAACCGTTTGTCCACGAAAATCAGCTCAGTTTTTCCTCCAAGCCAGGCAGCACCCCACACCATGACTCCAATCCCTCCGAGTCTCACGGACGCCTGCAGACATTCAGCCTCCCTGACGTCAGTCTGATATTCCAAATATGAACCTTTCTCAAATTAAAATGCTGGTAAAATTTACTTCCATCTGACCGAATAATAGGCTTCCAAAATTCTCCATCTATACTCCTAAATTGTCTAGCCCAGTCTACATGCCTCTTCTTTCTTTGAAATAAAGTGTGTCTGTCTTATAATTCTTCTTTAGCAATCTGGCCTTTCAGAGTGTTTGTCACAGAACATGACATCAGTTCCAAACTGTAGGCGACATCGTGGACGCTCAGACGATGGGTTCTGATAACTTGCCTGTTCAGTGCCCTCTTCGTTCGCATCGGGTCAATGCGAGGCCATCCTCAACTGTGCTTTAAACAACAATGGCATTCTTCTTCAAATTTCTGCATCATGCTAAACATTTGAAGATTTACTTGAAAAAAGATAGCAATTCCTCTGGTTGACCTGCCGCATTCCTCTGGATGACCTGATTTTCTATTATTTGCCTTCGTTGGAATCTACCAAATGTGCTTACTTCCGTGAACTCCCACTGAAATACCGGATATGAGGCTACCGTTGTTAATGGGATTGATTTACGTAACTTAATGCTATCACGTTATTTAAAAAAAACGAAAATCTATTGTTACTCATGCTAAAACTGTCCAAATCATGGACGGCTGAAAACTTTTATGCATGTTTCTCTGTACACATCATCTCAATAGATTTTTGTAACCTTAGTGTTGACTGACTGAATGCAGTATAGTTCAATGGCATTCCCATCTCGAACATGAACAAACCATCAAACTGGTCCATTAAGTAAAATATAAAGTTTTATCCACAAGAATTAAATTCTATTCCTAATAGACATTATCACAAGTGCGATAATAGTCAATTTCCAGGAGCAGATGTTCAAACTATGCGATAATCTTTCAGAACAGGGCTACCAAACGTTTCTCTCTGCAGGACGAAAAACTGAAAAATGAGCTAGCGCGGGCTCATCCTGATCCTTCTGTTTAAATCCCCCTTTTGGAACTTTTTTTTTATTATTGAACCTAGAGTAATGAAATTTGGTATACTGATGGGAAATGCAATTTAGAATCATTTATCATTCGTGTCAAAATGCGATTTTCTTGAAAAGAAAATGGGAAATCATAGAAAACGAAATTTTTAAGGGGGGTTTTCTAAATGCTTTTTCTCCTACAGTTTTTGAGCTACAGTAATGATTTTGGCATCATTGGATGAAAAAAGACGTGGAAATTCAAAAAAATTAAATTTATTTTCTCAAACTTTCAGTTTTAAATCGAAAAAATGAAAAAACTTGATTGCTAGTTTTTTTTTCAAAAAAATTCGAATTTATGACGTCATAACTTTTGAACGAAAAAAAATTTGGAAAAACAATTTAATTTTTTGAAAAGCCCTTTGTTTTCCGCATCCAACGACATTAAATTCATTACTGTAGCTCAAAAACTGTAGGAGGAGAAGCATTTTGAAACCCCACATTCCAAGGTTGTCAGTATATGGTAAACAAAGAAACGGAAACAATAACAATCGAAAATTGCTAAAAATTGTTAAAAATTTTTGGTTGAGGTTAGACCCCTGAAATCATTATAGAGTAATACTGAGACAAAGGAGGTGACATAGCAACGTCGAGCCGTGAAGAAAGTGCCAAGAGAGAGGTGTAACATGATGAAATACCACTTCCCCTTAGCCTCTCCTCCCCATTCTTCAAACCCCCGTAGCGGGCGAAGGAGTGAACGTACGAGTCTCAGTTTTTCACAGGATGTACCTGACCTCTTACACTTCCTATAGCAGCAAAAATACCAATTTCTGCAGAGGTCTCAAAATGCAGGATCCATAAGGGGGATGCTCCTCTTCATGCAATGCTTGCGTGGTCGGACACAAGCCATATGAAAAAACGAAAAATTAATTTGTTTTAAACACACTTGTATATTGAAGCTTGTGATTCCAAAAATGTTAAATGTGTTTGTCAGAATGGCTCTAATTTTTGAGCTATATGGACTTTTGCATGCATAATTGAGGTACTTCAATTATCTTGAAGGCGCAAAGAAAACTTTGTTTTACGATTGCATGTATACGTTTGACGAACGAAAAAATTTTTAATATTTATCCAAGAATTTGTAGGAATTGATGTTCTTTGTTTTGATGTTCTTTGTTTTGTACTTGTAGTTTATCAAATGTTAAAAACATGAAATTCATAGGAAAAACATAGGCAAACAACGTCTGTAATTATGTAATTACAAGTAATCAAAGAAGGCGACGATAAAAGAAGTTACATTGGACACAGATCAGCTGATCTGATGAGCGGCCCACTCCAGTTCTAGTCCGTCATTGTCATTTTCACTGTAGTCCGTGATAAAGTGATCTGGTTCGTAGGCCTTAGTTTGATAACCTCTGTTTTAGATGAGGTAGTGATCTCATGCACATCTATATTACAGCACTCATCCTAAGGGATCGGTATACAGGTACCCTTGCTATCGTGAAATGAGCAAGAGTAGCAGCAAAACGACCTGTTTGAGATGAAGTCGATTTTGCCAAAAAATTTAGTTGCACTCTTGTTTTAGTATGACAATTATTTTTTGGCTGCTCCACGCCCATAAACTGTCCGTTTTCATCATTTGGTCCCTTAAAGAAACACCAAACGCTTTACTGTACGTGTCGTCTGTACAACCAGAACTAAGAATGACCGTTGAATTGCTGGATTCGAAATGCACTTTTCTCACAAGACATATTATGTTCAAAGTTTTCAAGAGAAGCATTAGTGGCAAATAGTTCTCACCACAGTTCTCCTGAGAATTCACCTCTAGTTTTTGGTTTCAAACGCGCAATGACTACTATTAATTGAACTAATGTTTGCACGAGGGTTCAGATATTAATACCTTTGGCCGAGTGAAGTGACATAATGCAATATAGAATGGGAACTTAACAACGCACCAATGAACAATTTCTCAAAACAGCACATCCGAGTTTACATCAGAGCTCAGTGTGAGCGGGCTCGCCTGCCAAGACATGCTGCAGTCAAATACGCTATTGATATGCAACTTGGCTGGTTGTACTTCATCATTAAATTGCTTATTCTACCCTGAAACTAGGCGAATGGCTTTAGTGGAATAGATTTTAAAAATGAAAACTGCTCTGTATATTCATAGAGTAGTGGCACACTCTTCACACAATTTGACACGTTCCCGACACTGACTTCATAAAACGCCTGAAAGTAAGATAAACGGGTTGTTGTAGGCATCACAAGTGGAACTATGAATCTCCATTCTTTAACTTTGCGAGCCTACAGTTTTCTATGCCTTCACATTGCAGCTAATGTAATTCTTAGGAGAATTATAGAGACGTGTAAGGGTAAGAAAAAGGATAAGTTTCTTATTAAGAGTCGACTTAGTGGTTACACACTTATTCACGGATATTTACAATCCGGATGTTCACATCTTGCCTGTGTGACTACAATGTAATTTTTTACGAAGTCAATACTCCTTGCAAAAGCTGCATAAAATATTAAAACTGTTGTCAGTGATTCAAATAGTGAAGAAGAACTCGCACGTCATTATCGATGTGAGGCAGACTGAGGCTAAGCAGACCTCCGCGAGCGCCGTGTTCTACGAGGTGTGACCACGAGGAGGACTTTGGTTTCTCTCATAACTTCTCGTACGACACAGGGCCACGATTGAGATTGTGCAGCTTCCCGTCCAGTTAATCAGCAACATTATTCTACCTTGCCGCACAGACGGAGGTAAGAACACACAGGATTTAGTGGCGGCAAGCAAACGCGGATTTGGCAGCGTTCGTCTGCTAGTCATTTGGCAGCACAAACAAGAATAGCTCTCGATGTTCGGATGTATGTCATGTGTGTCTTGTGGTGGTCTATACATGCACATTGCCCACAATTCATGAACATGCCTTTTTTATTCATATTTCAATTTTTCATGGTTTTTACTGTTGCAACTGTAGACATATTACAGACGTCAGAGCAGTCTGAAGTTGCTAATGCACTGCACTGAAGTGTTTTTTCTAAAGGTAAGGTTTGATGAGTTCATGATGTCCAATATATTATCACGTCTGAGTGGGATATTTTCGCACAAGGGAAGCCGAAGATGCAAAACTATCTGAAAGTAGAATAATACCTAGAAACCAACTCTCGAGCAGAGATAGAGCGTAAACTGTCATGCTTCGTGGTTTAGAGCACCTCAGCGTGTTTTCTTCACTTGCAAAATTTTTGGTACAGTGCTGAATTAATACCAAATACGAGTTTTAATATTTATATTGATAATCAGTTGTATCTCTAAATTAAGTTGTATTTCTAGCTACATTATGCGTTGTCAGTTCCCTGGCTTTCTTTATTTCTTGCTGAAGGAGCTTCTATTCCTGCAATTTGGTTCTGCCACACTTCCGCGGCTTGCTCGTTTATAATATTTTTGACAGCGTGAATTGCTGAAAAAATTCGATTTAATTCAGTCCAAGATGCTCATCGAAAGTTATGAGGATAATTGTCTTCACTCCCTAGTTTAACCTATGTTCAGCGTTGCTGATAAATGTATGAAAAAAAAGCCTGCAGCTAACAGGAAGACGCTCTTCTGTTAGAGAACTCTCCGTGCACCTTAACCTACTGAACGTATAGCATACATACATATACCAGGCCTCTCCTCCCTATGGGAGGGTAGCCGACAGCAGGCCACAATCAACACCCTTAGTCACTAGGATGCGAGAGAGGCAGCACTGGCCGCACCAGAACTGCCAGGATCAGCAGCAGCCCAGCACAACCACCTTCCACAGTCAGGCCCGACAGCCATAGCATAGCGCTCTTGGCAATATAATTCTGAACAAGATAGTACCGCTGTACAGAACATTGGTTACAATTTCGAAGAAAATCGGTATCAATTCAGACGGAGCAGGTACAACCACAGAATATTTGTACACAGAACCCGCTTGCCACTTCGGCAATGAGGACTGTTTTAAGTTGGCAGCTCCACCCTTGAAGAGCGCAACTGTGGTTTCCGGCATTGAACTCACATTGAATGACTTTTCATCGTTACTCGAGGCTTATTTGACAACGAATTCTAACCAGCAAAGCTTTGCGCTTGAACACACTGAGACTTTAGTTAATTTCAACGATGTTAGTCGAGGACTTTAATTGCGCTATGATTAAAACAAAATTATACTGTAGTCCCTGTCGAAAAAAAAAAGTTTTCATCCGCAAACTTTCTAACTCTCTTTAGTCCAAGACTCTAAGTCCTTTACCGCAACACTCAACTGCATTGTGTGTTGCAAGTTTGCAACACAATTGGAACACACAATAACTGGAAACTATGTAGTCCCAACTGCAATTGTTGTAAAAATTGACCTCTTTTAATAAAAGTGATTAGCGCTATTATTAAAACTAGTCCACCCCCCTTCATTGGAAATAAGAAAGAAGGCGAAATGAAAGAAAGGCCGTAAGTAGTAAAAAAATTCAATCTCTCGAGAGTTGATGAGGCCGAGAGCACACGGCCCGTCAAAAATGTATAATAATGTTCGACAAATCACATGACACACGTTACTATTTCCTGAGAATTCACGTGATATCCATTCCTACTCGAATCTGATGAATTAATACACTAAAAATTTGGAGTTGATGAAGCTTGCATTACAGATACGCTCATCACACACTTTCGGCTGGCTTCGGACAGCCAGACAGACATCGCTCTTATTATAGTATAGATTAATCTGTACGGCATAAAAATAGAGTCTCCATGCCTTCATTGCATTCCTAAAAACATTTGATGAATGTTTCCATAAGGATCCGAGTACTACGCTTATAATGGGTGTTCAAAAACAAATGGCTCAAATTCTGTCTGTGGACATAAAAACCCAACAAAAACGACTTTTTCAAAAATAAGCATAAATTAAAAATTCATCGTTTTCGAGTTATCGAATCTGAAAATTGAGAACAATCTATCCCATTGTGCTGGGGACAGTCTCCAGAATCTTATGTGATGGAAGCTCATTTAACTACATTAACTTTAAACGAAATTAGAAGTACTATCAAGTTGGTGCAAATGTAACGTCCGACTTTTGTAACGGATGTTTAAAATTCGATTTGTCAATTATTTACATTCTGTTATACAAGTGATATATTTCTGTGACTAATCTGAATGATTTTCATTCATTTTAGCTTTGTTACCTAGCATTTTACATAATTATTGGCATTCATTTTTGTTGCATCTAAAGACCACAGAAGAAATGTTCTACTGTACGAGTTTCATAAAGTTGTTAATGCATGTGCAGTAGCAAAATCTATTCAGAACCATTATGGGGATGATAAAGTGAATGAAAAAAGTTTCAGGAGATGGTTTTCTCGTTCTTGAAGTAGTGATTTTACTTTAAAAAATGAGCCAAAGAAAGGGAGTCGAAGAACACTTGATTCCAATTATTCACATAGAGATGTCCGGCGCGTCCGTCCGCACAGAGTCCAATGCCGCAGGATTTAGCACGGAGTCCAATGCCGCAGGATTTCTACCCCGCCCACCCCTCTCCCTCCACCTCCGAGCAGCTACATCACCACCTCCGAGCAGCTACAGCATTGTTAGGTTAGGGTAATTTAGGTTAGTTTAAGTTAACTTAAGTTAGGTTAAGTAGGTTAGGTTAAGTTAGGTTAGGTTGGGTTAGGGTAGGCCAAGTTCAGTTAGTTTAAGATTACGTTAAAAAAGTTAGAGAATCCCTGTTTTTGAGTGCCGAGATGGAGGGTCGAATGGCCAAACACCAGCGGTCGTTGTCGTAACTTATAACAATGAATCGGACCCACTGAAAATTAGCCATGGAGTTCCACAAGGATCTGTTCTTGGGCCCCTCCTATTTCT